>VFSE01000121.1:0-36386 GCA_010157825.1 Vickermania ingenoplastis | reverse complement strand
TTGTGGGTTTGCTGTGTTAGTATTTCGGTGACTGTTTTGGTTTGTGTTTTACTGGTTTAGAGTTGTTTGTATGTGCATTACTGAACGGTTGTCGGTGATAACGCTGGTGGTAAACCGTGATTAACGGGTGTTTGGTATGGGTTTAGACCTCAAGGAGGTTTGTTTTAGATTTTACTTAGGAGATGGGTTGGTGCACACTGGTGGTTGGGTGTTATGACTTTTGGTTGCTTAGGATTTGGTTTAAAGCTATGTGTGCTTGCTTTTTAGGTGTTTTAATTGTGTTCTCTGGCTACGTGTTTGCATGCTTTCTGATAAACTGGGATGCGCTTATGGTCGGCAATGAGTTGGTGGTTAACAGTACGGTGTATATCTAGCATGAACCTGTGTAGAGGGGATTAGTAGTTTTGAAATCTAGAACCGTTTGAGTGCTGGTTATTATACGGTTTGGTTTGCGTTGTATTGTTACTTATTCATTTTGGAGGTATGGTTGTGTTGCATAGTGTTACTTTCGAGGTTGATAGACCATTTTGTGGATGTATTTTGTGGAGTGTTTAAGATTTATAAATTTTGTGATATTTGAGTTTGCAGGGCATTGTGCGTGATTTAGGTTTACCGTTACGTTGTGGGTCTTGCTGTTAACTTGGTGGTGGGTGAATCGGTGCTTGATTTAGAGTGAATTGCCTACATTGTGTACTTATGTTGTTGCGCTGGGAAGCTGGCAGCGCAGTTAGTATAGTTTGGGTGTGGTAATTTATTTGGGTATTGCTGCTACAATGTGTACTAGCTAGTAATGGTGTTGGCTTGCTTGCGTATTTGTTATTGATTGTGCTGGGCGTTTAACCTGGTAAATTGTAGTGTTGGTATATCATGATTAAGCATAGCTGTGTTGTTTGATTAGTAATTCCGTAAGATAGCAATGAAATTTGGTTTTGATGCTAAGGATTACATTGTGGTGATTGTATTATAATTCCGGTGTGTTTGTTGGTTGGTAATGTTATTGTTCATTAGCTTCTGTAGTTTGTGATTACGATGTGGGCGTGGCGGACTTGATTGTTTAGTATTTTGACGTGGTAGGTCCGGACAACAGTTGTGTGTACTGTGGATTCGTGGTATTTATGTAATTATGTGGTTGAGATGTTTTTACCGTCTGAAATTTATGTGAGTATGCTGCGTTGGGGTAGGCTTGTTGGCAGGTTATGTGTTTACGGGGAATTTTGTAGATTGTTACTTGTAATGCGACACCCAATTGTGGATTGTGTAAACCGTTACTTTGAGTGTTTAATGTTTAGACGCGTAGTTGCGGTTAGATTTGTGATTAATGATTGCATGCGTGCAGAGGACCAGTAGTTCAGGCTTTAATTTTGATGTTGACTAAATTGGTAGATTATGTGTTGTATGTAGGCTGCTGCAAAGCTTCAAGGTTTGCCTGGTATGAAGTTGTGTGGTGCATTTGCAAAACATTTGCATACCTCTTGATTGGGTTTCTTAAAGAGATTGTTTCGATTGCTTTTAAGTTGGTTTTGCAGTTAAATGGTGGTGCCCGGTAGGTTAGGTAGTTGTGCCTTAATGTTGTAGCTTTGTCTGCGAATAGGTTTTGCGGGTTTTACAGTTATTTCGGTATTAACGCGTTGGGACCAGCTCGTAGTAGTTGTGACTTGCGCAAATGTTACGTCTTAAGGTTGTGGTAGTGTTGTGTATCCGTACCGCTTTGTTATGCATTTAACGCATGTGTGGTTTACTGGAATGTGTTTACAATCAGGGTCTTGTTAATTGTGAGGGATTAACTGGTGATTGTTTATTGGTTGCTGGGTTGCGTCGATGGTTTGTTGTTTGATGACTTTATTTGCTTTATTATTAGTATTGCGTGTGTGCTGTTGGTTTGCGTTATCTTTTGTAGGTGCATTGTGTGAACGCCGCTTGTTTGATTTATATTATATTGATTTGTAATAGTTTTTATCTGCTTTCTTTTGTTTTTGATACTATTACAGTTCGATTTGTGGCGTGATAGTTTTGGTGTTCTTTTGAGTTGTATTTATTGTGGTTTGTTGATTATTGTGTATTGTTTGGTAGTTAGTTGTGATGTGGATTGTTGGTTGTGGTGTGATTATCGTTGGATTGTTGTTTTCTTATAGAATCAAATGATTGTTTTACTTTTATTTGCTTCGTTGTTGTAGGATGTTGTATGTTTTACAGTGAGGTTTGGTATTTTAAAGCAGTTGGAGAGGTTATAGGTATGTACACTTTAAGATTTAGGTTGCTTTGGATTTTATATAGTGTTTTGTTTTAGATTTGGTAAGTGCTTGATGGTAGTTGCGGTTTGGTGGTTGACGGTTATAACTAGATGCGTGGCGGAGCATACTTATTTCTTTCGGGTTTGTGTTAAGCCTAAGTGTTCACAGAATTGCATATCTGTCTGGATACACTGTTTGTGAGTTGGCCTGTATTGTTTGGTGGGGTGGTGAGCTTTCAGTGATTTCTTTCGAGTTGGATCTTTGTATAGCATGTTTGTTGATGCGTTGAATTCATATTGACTTGTAGGTGGTGAATGCTGGAGTGTTTTGCAATTTTTAGGTTTGTGGGTTATACGATTGGAGACGTATGTTGGGTATAAGTAGACGACAGTAATTTATTACACTGTTTACTTTTCAGGCATTTTGTGCTGTAACTGTTGTTGACTTATTGTACTTATAAGTGTTGATGCATTACATCGTGTTCCTGATTGCTTGTAGGTGGTTAAATTGCTAATGATGGTGATGGATTTAAAGCGAATATTAAACTTGTGCCATGGGTTTAGTGTGTGTGACTTGCATGTTGGTGGTTGCGCTTTTGAAGATTGTTACTTACTTAGGTGGTGACGCGCAGGGCTGGCACATGAAAGTTGAACACTGCTTGTTAGGTCGTTACTTGTGGGTTGGTGAGCACGGGGTACTTATGTTTTGACTTATGGTTGGATTTACGAGTGGTGTGTAACGTTGGCGACAAGTGGGTATGTTATGTTCTTGCTTGGTGTGATTCTATTGGATGAATTTTGAGTTACTTCGAATAAAGGCTACCAGTGTTTTAACTTTGGTATTGATTCTGGTTTAACATGTTGCTTAACAGTTGTGCACGATATTTGTGTTCTTGATGTGGTTTTGATTACGTACAG
Source organism: Vickermania ingenoplastis (assembly GCA_010157825.1). Classification (NCBI taxonomy): domain Eukaryota; phylum Euglenozoa; class Kinetoplastea; order Trypanosomatida; family Trypanosomatidae; genus Vickermania; species Vickermania ingenoplastis. Next base: position 33,238 of record VFSE01000121.1, on the reverse strand, counting down.
AGTTTGATATGGTGTTGTTTGGTGCTGCACGTAAGTAAGTTACTGTGCGTTATAGTAGTAGTTATTGTGGTGTAGTCGTGTATTGATTTGAAGCATTAATTTCCCTGGGGTTGCTGATTTGATATAGCATTGTTTTTGTTGCTAGCTGTTGGTGGGACATCCTTATAGTTTGGTGCTGCATAAGTTTGAAATTGGTGCGCTGCAGGTTTGCCGGTGGGCGGTTGGTGGTTGGTTCTTGGTGTTAAGGATGTGCAGGGTTATAGTTATGACAAGGTTGCCTTTGTGGAGGATTTAGTGTTCAGGCAGGGGTATGTATTATTAATGTTTAGAGGTTTATTTAGCTGTGGCGTGTATGTTGGTTCTGCATAGATTTGTTTCCAGGACCTTTTGTGCCCTATTGTGGGGATTGCGATTTACTCGATCTGGTTTGATTTGCTGTGCTGGAGGTGTTTAGCACTTGTAAGTTACTATTATAGCGTGCAGGCTATCTCGCTTTGTGTTGCGGTTTGTCTGTGAGTTCGACATTTAATAATTATTTAGGTGGGTGGCTTTGATAGGTGCTCCTGTGGGTGCTATGTTTAGGTTTGATGCAGTGTGCTATGTTGTTTTAATTTACTATTGCCTGTTTGTTGTTGTGCGTTATGCACGGTCCACAGTTGTATTCGATGAGTGTGAATTTAACAACTTGTTGGTTGTGTATGCATATGGGTGGGTTTTGCAAGTAAGTGTAGGAATTGTATATAAACCTTATGAAAGTTGGATGCTTGTAAATTATGGTGTGATGTGGAGGGTGTGTTTGATGCTGGTTGGGCACGCGTTTGAAGTTGCTTCTTAACAGGTGTGGTTAGGGATCAGCCACGAGATGTGTTGCTTAGAGTATGACGTTAATTGGGGTGTGTTTAATTGTTTGAGGATGGTTGCTACGGGAGTGAGTTTCCGGAACAACTGTACAAACAGGTGGTGTATGTGGGTTTACATCTTAGTCGTGATGGACTTTCGGCACTGTGGTAGTGAACGTATATTTAGCAGTGTAGTTGACGTTATCGAGGTAGTTTGTGTGGTTTAACTTGTGTTGTTGGAACGCTAGGTACTTTAAGTGTAGTTTGTTTGGTACAGTGATGCAAGTTGTATGCAAGTTATGCGTTGTAATAGTATGTTTCGAACAATTTTTATTTTTTGGTATTACAGTTTGTTTACATTGTATATTGTGATTGTTATAATTTATTCACTTTAACATGTGGTTGCTTTAGTTGGCAGGTATAGGCCTACAGTGAGGTACTTTGTAAGCTCAGTATGCAGCATATGACTGACGTGTGTTGAGTTGTAGCAATGTTGGGCGGTTTGTGTAGCTTTGAGTGCGCGGATAGATTTAGGCGTTCGTAGGACGATGTTTGGCTGATGGTTTATACATGATCGGATGGGCATTTTGGACTTTAACAGCTATGCTTGATGGCGGTATTGGTAGGTTGTTATACAAATTTATGCTGTAGGTTTATTGTTATAATTTTAAGTGTTATTGCATTTGAACTTTGTTGTTAGTTATATTTGAGGTTGCGGCGTGAATTAGTTGTATTTATTTGTTAATGCATTTCACTGATGCGACTTGGTGATTGTAATAGCTTTGTTTACCTTCATACATTTGCTTGTTATTACCGTTAATGGTGTATTTAGTGCTATACTTGATTAAACTTTGTTATGTTACGGTATGATGCGCTTAATGTTTGTGCAGGGTTGGGAGAATTGCGTGAGTGTTTTGGTTTAGTGAGTTGTGATGATACTGTAGTTGGCTTCGAATTTTGTTTGTTTACAGAGTTATTCTTGTTTATGTGTTTGGTTGAGTTCTGGTAAGGCCAAGAGTAACAGTACGAGTTGCTTATAAGTTTTGGTACTGGTTTACGATGGCTGCTTAGGTTTCGTGGTTGGGAGAGCTTTTACTTGTTGAATCGTTGGTGTTTTGTTTAAGTCATGGTTGACTGTGCCATTGTCGCTCGTGACTTTTAGGTGCTGATTTGGGTTTGGGTTGCTTGTTATAGGTTGTTTGATTGCTTATGGATTTGTTAAGATTCGAGTTGGGTTTTTGATTGCGAGTTGCGTGCTGTGATGGGTGAGTTTGCAGTCTGTACGTGGACACTGATTCTGATTGTTGCATTGGTAGTTGATACGTGTAGGTAATAATGTTTCGAGTGGGGGATTGATTTTGGTTTACATATGACACATCATTAAGTTGCTAATCTAGGTGTATACTTGCGGATTCTTATTGTTTACTTGTATTGCCATATGATGGCGAATTTGTAGCGGTGCGTTCTTATGTGGTTGGATGGGTGTATGTTTGAGTTGGGATGTTGTGACAGGGGTAGTTGTTATTGACTTATGTGTTTGTTCTATTTGGACATGAGCCCAGCTTTTGTGAATGTTCGTTTACATGCAACGTGCGAGCTCCGTTTGTACTCTTTGAAGGTATTTTCTTGTTAGGTGACGTCGGTTGGCTAGCTTATTTGTTGCTGATTGCGTTGCATTTTATGATGCTGTATTTTGATAGTTAGTAGGTTTGTTGACCGCTACTTATGTTGGGTCTATGGGTGTTATACGTTGTTGAGTTATACTGTGTTTGGGCACGCAATTGTATTCTTGTTTGGGGTTTGTTGACGTCAGATGCGTTGACTTTGTGGTGTTGCGTTGCTTAAGCTTTAATGATTTCGTGGAAACGTTGATTGTGATTTGTTTGTATCTGCGAGGCTGATAATTGTGTAGTTAGACAGCGCGATTTGCTTTTACTAAATGTACGGGAGATTTATATATTTATTGGTGTTACTCGACTTGATTGCTATGTGTGCTTACTTGTTTACCATTGGGTTGTCTTATGTGCTGGTACGTCTAGAATTGTGGTTTGCCGTTTACTTTGTGCTTAAGTGCATTTTGACTTTGATTCATCTGTTACTTTGTGTTTGCCATCTGTGAGCAATGCATAAGTTTTGGTATTTCTTGGTGGTATGAAGGTTGATAGGTGGTGTTGCAGGCTTAAATGTCAATACATGTTTGTCCTGAATAATATGTGTGCTGTTGTGTGTTGCAATGTCGTTGCGCTGGTGTTGTGATTGGTGTGTGGTTGTGTTACGAATTGTAGGCTGTTTGTTTCGGGATTATTGGCTTGATGGTTGGGATTGTTTTAGCCAGAAGTTGAAGCCTAAGATTTTGGAAGTTGGGGTTTATGAAGCTACCTTTAAACTTGCGTACACGCAGTATTGTGTAAGATTTGATTTGTAATTTCCTGTTAGAGTGTATTGTTTTATTGCATTGTAATGTCTACGTGGTGATAGGTTTAACTGTAAGGTTTTGATTTGCGGTGAGTTTGCGTTATATTTGCTGATTGCTTACTACATGGAATTGTTGTGTTGCGCTTTTACGTTTGGTGTGGTGATATCTTGTAGTATACTGTGCAGGTTTCTAAGTGGATTGACTTATGATAATTGGTTGTTAAGGCTTGTGCTTCGCAGGGATATGTTTGGTTCTAGATTGATGGTTGTAATGTGTAGTTGTAAGGTTACTCTGTATGGGTCCTAACACTATTAGAGTTGTGCGTTGTGGTTTACATGGTATGTATATTGCTTTGGTTTGTGATTCTGCATGTATTTAAATTTGAGTGCGGTATTGTTGTCAATAGTCGGGGATTGTTGTTTATAGTTGAGAGATACAGGTTGCATTTCGTTGTTGGTAGCTGTTTTAACTGGTTGTGAATTGCTTGTGTGCTGTTGCAGGTGGATATTTCCTTTTAAGTTTTTTGATTAGGTCGAGGGTTTGTAGTTGATGAATTGGATGTTTGTATAGTTATGGGTGAGCCGACATGACGTGTGTTTGTGGTTGTCCTCTCTTATTAGAGTAACTCGTATAGTTCTGTAGGATTTGTTGCAGTTGATGGTGAATTTGTTTGATAGGTGGTTATAACCCTTGTGCGAGGACTTGCTGGGCATTGAGGGATGTTTATAACATGCTTGTTGTGGAGTGATTTCTAGTAGGGTTAGCGTAGAATCTGATGTGGTGCGCGTGGATTGGCTGGTTTGCTTCCTTTGTAGGCATTTTAGGCATTGCTTCTTAATCGCCTTTTCTGATTGCTAACTCAGGTGTGGAGGTTTGTGACTACATAGTTGTACATTTTACGTTAAGCTGATAGTTAGTGTGATTTTATTCGGGTTTGGTTTAAGGTTTTTAGATGTTGTTCAGTGTTGGTGTCTACGTGTGCGTGTAGTTGGTTCACTTGATGTTTGTATGCTGTTTATAGTGTAGCTGATTGATTGTGGTTTGTATTCGCTACAGTGTTTCGATGGGTTTATGGTTTTGGTGTATTGTGGATACTTTGGGCTACTTATGAGAGACTTCTTTGACTTATAGTTTTGTAGAGTTACGGTAAACTTGTATGCATTTACTTGTTATGTTGCCACTTGTGCGGTCTTGGTTAGACGCGTTCCGTTGGTGGTTATTATTGGTGGTCTCGATTTTGGTATTTTGGGTTTAATTGGTGGTTTTCGTTTAATTTGGTCTGTTGAGGCAAGTGTTGTTTTGTTGGGATTGGTAGCATAGTTGTTTATTTGGGAATTTGCGGCCTACGAGCACAGTTCAATTGGCCTACGGATGAACGTGGGTATCTATTTATTATTATTCGTTTTACTTGAGTGCATTGTGGTCTATGCCAGCGGGTGTTGTGGAATATGGTTGGTAAGGTTATTGTGTTACTGGTACACGCCTGTTATGGTTGAGGTTTATGTTTGGATGCATTTGATATGTTTGAGTTGTGATTCGTATTGTGTATTTAGATTAAAGCGATTGTAATAGTTATTGCTATTCTTGGATATGATTTTGCTATTACGAGTGGTGTGAGCGTTGATCTGTATTTGTTGTATGAATGTGGTTTTAAGCCTGTATGCATTGTACTGTGGTGGGTTGGGTATTGCATGGTTGATTTGGTGGGTGGTATGGTGTTAATTTTTAGCTGAGGGTGTGTTATGTATTTCGCTTTACGAACAAACTGTTGCACCATGCTAGTGGACTGGGGTGTTTGATTGCTCGGGGTTGGGCAGCTCATCCTGTTGATTGTATGTAAGGATGTTTTGAGATTGGGTGCGTTGGATGTTGTGTCGTGAGGCGATAATTTGCTGTTAGCTGGTGTAGTTCTGAATGTGCTTGTGACTACAGTGTGTCTTTGGTGTTGCGGGTTTGCTGAGCTTTGTGTTGCTTTATATGTATGCTATGGTGTGATTCGCAATATTACTTGTCGCTTTGAATTTCCCTAATGGTGCGCATTTATTAGGTTGTGTTTTAGGTTTGGTAATTTTGTATGAGGGTTTGCTTTGATAGTTTGGTGATTTGTGTTTTCTATGCAGTGTGTCGTAGCTTGCTTGTGCGGGTTGCCACCTTTAATTTTGTTGTTTGCTGCTTTGCTGTTTGTTAGGCACTTAGTTGCGTTCCAGTTTTGACAATTGATTCACTATTTTGAGGTGCGGCATTTTGCGTGATTTCCTGTGCAGCGTGGGTGTGTTGCAAGTTTCTCGAGGTTGCAAATGGACCTCCAACAGTTTATGTGATTTGTACTGGTGATTGGGCTTTAGGGTTTGCTTTTCAGTTTGTGAGTTTAAGGTTTTCACTGGTAAACGTTTATTGACTTGAAGTGCGATTGCCAGGTTGACTGGTAGTTGTATTTTGATGCTGTGATGTTCATGGTGTGTTACCGGTCAATTGTGTATAGGTTAGGTGTGTTTTTGGCTTGTATGGTTTGCTGTAAAGATTGCAGGTTTTGCGTTTTGGGTGTGGAATTGCCTCTTTGCGCACGCGCCTGTGTGTGAACTTTGTTGTTTACCGGTTCGTGCTAGGCATGCGGGGAGCTTGCCTTGGCTTGCGCATTTAATTTTGACTTTTAGCTGTGTTGCCTGGTTGGGGTTTGGCACACGATCGGCGGAATTGAGGTATGTGTTGCGGGCGGCTGGAATTTGTGGCTACAGGGTTTGTTTTGTTTGCGGGTTTTTGTTGCTTTGAGTGCATTGTTATATATTAAATTCTACGTATTAGCTGGCATTGTTTCGACTTGGTTTCTTTAGGAGCGGTGTGGATTCAAGTGTTTGGGGTGTGTTGCACTAGGTATTCAGGTTTGTTTTAGGTTGCTGTTTCAGGGAATATTTGGTTGGGTGCCTCGAGATTTCCCTGTGCTGGAGGGTTGATATAATATAGGTCTGAAACCGGTTTGGTGTGGGCTTGTGGGAATTGCTCCACCATGGGGTAGTTTGTTTGTGGGTTGCTACAACCAGTGAGTGGTGGTGAGGATGTTTTGGGCTGGGCGGGTACAGTTATTTTATATGTATGCTGTGGTTCTGTGCCGCTTTAGCGCGGGTGCTAGGGGGTTAGGTGTTTAGTGTTTGTTTTGCGTATTTTGGTGGTTCCAACAGGTGTTTATTTGTGTGTTTGCGGTGGTTTTGCTTTATTGGATTACTTGGGAATTATGTTTTTTGGTCTACGTTTTAAACGGGCCGCTAAAATTGATGAAACTTACAGTTTTGTATACGGGTGCGTTGGGATTGCCGCTTGGGTGCCCAGGTTGTGTTAGAACCGTGGTGTACATTTGGGCCGGCACAGGGGCAGTAGGGTCCGTATTTTGATTGCGGTTTGGCGACTTCTGTTGTTTATGATAGCTTGTATTAGGATTTTGCAGAACGTTGACTTGCGTGGGCATTTTATGTGGGTAGATGACGTGATTTTCGATATGCGCCTCAGGAAATTTGGTTCTTGGAGGGTTGATATAATATAGACCTGGGATTAGTTCGGTGTGGGGGGATGTGTAAACTTAGCCTTTGTGGGTGATTTGGTTGCAGATTGTTAAAGGATGGATGTGGTGCTGGGCACTTTGGGTTTTGGGGTTTCATTTATTGCAATAGGTAGACGTGGGTATTATGCTATTCCACGCAGGACCTAGTGTTTAGGCGTATAGTGCTTGGTTTGCGTATTTTGGGGTTTCTTGTGGGTGTATAATTGTGTGAGTTCGGGGGTTGCTCCGGGTAAATTGGTTGGGCGGGTGTTTTTGTTTTCGGTTGCTGGGGTGGGTGTTGAGGTTGGCGGAATTTGCAGAATTGTTGTGTAAAGTTGTTGCAATGTGCACTTGGGTGATCCAGGCTGTGTCGGAACTTTAGCGTATTTTGGGATTGGTGCAGGTGAGGCCTGTATTTTTAACGATGTCTTGATGCCGTTGGTTGATTAGGGTGTCTTGTATTAGGATTTTGCGGGAAGCTGTTTTATATGGTGATTTACGCGGGTGGATGCATTGATTTCGGGATGTGCCTCGGGAACTTTGTTTCCTAGAGGGTTGATATAATATAGGTTTGGAACCGATTGAGCAGGGGACTTCACGGGTTTGAATTGTAGGCGGGGTTTGGCTGCTAGTGTGTTGGGTTTTGTGGGGCAGCCAGTTTTGCGTTTGAGGGTTCCTGGGCAACCTTTGAAATTGGATTTCGAATTTTGTGTATTTGTTCGCCTTACAGGTTGCTTATTTAACTAGAGATTTTGTAGGGTTTGCTTATAGGTGACTGTTCAGGTGTACTTCGCGCTTAGTTGCTTTTGGGGAGGGTGTTGGGCGGTGGTTTGAAGGTTTCGGTGTGGGATTTTAAGCCCGCAGTTTTGCGGGTTTACTGTTGTGAGACCGTGATGTTGTGTATGCTGTAGGGTGTAGTGTTGTAACAGGACTGGGTTCCTAAGGGTGTGCAGACGTGTACGGTAGGTTTTATTTATGATTTTGATTTACACCTGGATTTAATAGCAGGTTTGGTTGTTTACTGTACTGGCGCTTTTGTACTAATTAGGTTGTGCAATGTGTTGAGATGGTTGAGGCCTACATTTCGATGTTTGCGTTGCGGAGCTGTTTGGTGGCGACTGTGGGTATGATTCAGTTAAAATGACGTGTAATTGATTTTGGGTATACCAGATTTGAAGTTGGCTTGCGTTTTTTGGAATGTTATGCATAGGAATCAACCATTTGCTGTATTAGATCCTTCATAATTTCTTTGTGTGCGTTTGTTTTCTCTCTGGTGAGGTTGGTAAAGTTTGCAGTTGCTTTGTATTTTGTGGTGCTTCCTGTAGACGGTAGATGCTTAGGTAGTTGAATTGTTTACGAATTTGTGGTATTGTGGTTGTTTGGCTGGGTTGGCTTTCACGCAGTATGTTTAGTGACTCGCGGATTTGTGTGTCGGGTTGGAAGTGGTTTACCCGGTTATGTTTCAGGTTCCATTGGATGGTAGGTTGACTTGGGTGTTAATTCTAGAGGACTAGTGGCCTGGGAAGGCTTACAGTGTGGACTGGTTGTTTTTGATTTTGTGAGGCATAAGGAATCACGTTGGAGTAGTGATTTTGTTCTATATGTCATGATGATACTTACTTTATGGTTTGCTGAGGAGACTTTTTGTTGGTAAGGGATTACTTAAAACGCTTGATAGATTAGCTACTCCAAGTATGTAGTGTTATGCATTGCAACACGCGCTAGATTAGTCTTGTAGGTGTTTGCACCCAGGATGGGTGGACTGATGGTGATCCACGTGGAAGGCGGACTTTGAGGTGGTTATGTGTTGGTGTGTATTAGAGGTGTGTACAGTAGTCGTTTTAGGGCTGTAAGTTTGTTTGGCTTCTTTAAAGAGACGGTCATGAGTGGTTTTAATGATTAGTTGGTGGCATGTACAATTAGCTGCGATACTGATCTGCATAGGTGTGGGGTTGCGTTAATGCAAGCTGAGGATTACGCTTGAGAGTGTTGGTTAGAATGTTGCATTAGTGTATAGGTAGATAATTTGTTTTCCTATTTTGTGTTATGTTGGTGGTGGATGTGTAGATGTGCAGATGTGTATTTTAACTTTGTGGCATGGTTGTATGTTTGTTCTGCTGGGATGTTTACCACGTAAGTGTGTTTTATTTGGTTTCACGTTTGCTTTGTGTAGGTGTGCTTTAGTGTACTTTTGTGAGACATACTTTTTAGGTTGTGTGTTGACGTTATTGGTTGAGTGATGGAATACTCCATGTTGTAGTTTCATGATTGCGTGAGTGCGTTTAGGATGGTTATTGAATGTGTGAACGTCAAATAAGTGCTTACTTAATGTTGTGTTTGAGGGTGCCTTGGTAATGTGATTGACCAGTGGAGCCCAGCATGTGGATTGTGTGTGGAATTGACAAGATTTTCCGGGATAAGCGATTTGTTTGCATTACCGTTTATTGGTTGCAGCTTATAGTCATACTTTATATTGTGTACCTTTGTGGATATATTCATATTGCACAGCATTGGGTTGCTGGACTGTGGGGTGTTGGGTGTAGCCGCTGATGTGCCTGATGAGATATGTTTTACATGGTGTTGATGCGCGTTTGCTTTTGTGAGTTGTGTTATGCGTGGCGCACTCAATTTGAGGTTGTTTGTGTTTGTGTGTTAGCTGGCTGAATCGTGGTTTTGTGTTGTTTAGACCGCATGATTTTATATCTATTGGTTTACGTTTGTTCTGGCATGAACGTTATTGGTCGTTACCGATTTACTTTCGTGATGGGATCCTAACTGGGCAGGCACTGTAGTATTGTGTACTTACTGTGGTTTGCTTGTGGTTAAAGGCACAGTATTCTTGAGTTGTGACTTCATGATTGATATTAATGATAGGTTGTTCGGTTAATAACTGTCGGGATTTAAGATTTCGTGCTGAAGTTTTGACTGGTTTCCGCTAATTTGGCTGGAGCTGCTGGTTGGGTATTATAGTGCTGAATTTTAGGTTTACTTAATTGTAAATTTTCAGAAGACTGCTGGGTGGGTAATGTTTTACTTAGGTTTATTGCTGATTTTTAAACACATTTAGGTTGTGAGATTTACTTAGGGAAGCTTTGTTGTTTGCTGTGACGCTGTTTGAATGTTAAGGTTACATGCGTTACACATTTGCAGTGGGGTGCTATTTGTTGTGAGTTTTCGCTTGATGATTTCGTAGGATGCATTAAGGGTGCGAGCCATCGATTTGCGTAAAATAGTCTTGTGGGTTATGTGGTTTACTTTGAATATGGAGGATCTTTCGACTTATCGTGCACATTTAAACTTGCAAATGGGTGCTTCATGCAGAGGTGTTAGGTGTTGGCTTTTGTATTGTATTTAAATGGCAATAATGGTACTATTTGGTCTAATATTTTGGTTGTGTTGTTACATGAATAGGTTTGTAATCCTTCGCTTTAGCGTATATGTTTTGGTTACATGAGTGCACTTTAACTTTTACATGTGAGCTTTGTGATTGTGATAATTGCGTTTTGGTTGGTGGTTTTATAAGATGTTGTAGTGCATAACTATTAAGGCGCCATGGTTCTAGAGGCTTGCTTAGGGCTGTTTCATATGTTTGGGGTTTGTAGATTGAATTCCTACGGGAAAATGATTTGTGTGACTTGTTGGTAGGCCTGTGTATAAGGTTTAGGTACGCACAGCGAGGTTTGTTTGCAATGGTTTGTTGGGTTTGTGGTTTGGTGAACGTGGGGTATTTGGCTGTGGTTGAGTAGATTCCTGGGTGTATGTAAGGTTGTTCAAGGTTGTGTAGTGTTTTGCTTGATGAGTGTGCATTATACTTTAGTGTGTATGGAAGTTTCTTGCGTTTATAGTTTGTATTGTGTTTATGCTTGTGCTGCTATGGTTATGATAATTATAATATACATTTTATATAGTTTAGATTTAGTAATAGTGCAGTTTTTACATGATTTATGTTTGCGTTATTACATTTGCTAGTGATTGATTTAGCTATTGTTATTTGTATACATAATATGTTTAGCGTGTGTTATTCGTAATAGGTTGTTGCGGGAATTAAACGGGTGCTGGCATGCTTTTGAGTTATGGTGAGTTTGTTTTGTAGTAATGGATCTGATGTCTGTAACCAGGAAAGATGACGTGAACTGACGTTTGTGGTACGATAATGGTGATTGAATTTGATTTGTTTTTTATGGGTTTTATTCTGTGGAGTTAATTGTAGTGGTGTGGATTGTTGTTGATGGTTCCTATTGTAAAGGCTTTGGGTGTTACTCTTTGTTTGCCTGTGTAATGTGGGCATGTTACCTTGTGGGTTGCGATTTACTTGCATGTTTGTTACGTGGGAGCGAGGCCTGTATTGTTGCTGTAGGCTGTTACTTGGGCAAGTTATGAGCAGTACTATGTGCTGGTGGGTTAACTACAAATATGGTTACGTTGTACACTGTGTTTGGTTTTGATGCTAGGAGTGGCTATAGATGCTGGTGGTTTGGTATTTGTATTTGCGGGGGATTATGGGTGTTTCATGTTTCCGATTAGCGTGCAGGTAGCTTAATGTGTGTACACAATTTGGGTGGTATACTTTAGTTATGCATTGGATGCATACAGTTGAGATTGATTTGCCTTAGATTTAAGAGATTTGGGTGTTAATATATAACCTTAAATTTCTTTGTAACTTGATTGTTTGGCGAACATATATCCCTTTCATGGAATGCGGCATTCCCAGTTATTTGTGCAAGTATTTGCTTCTCGGCCACTGGAGTGTGGTGTGTAGTTTGCAGTTGTGATTGTTGGTTTAGATGTAGCGAATATTATGGTGTTTGTAGGTTTTAGTGTTAGCAATGCGCTTAAATTTTGTGTTTTGAGGCTGGGTTTACATTTTGATGCGTGTTTATATGTTTACACGTAGGTGTGAATGCAATTAGTCAGGTTTGTGCATGGGGTTTAGGTTTACATTGTTGTTAATTGTTTTGTATTGATGGCTTACTAATGGGATTTGTACTTTATAGGTTGATTTGTTACAGGTGTAGGATGTGTGCATGTATTATTTAGTGGTGGTTGTGGCTGATAATGGTTGTGGTACATGAATTGCATAAGCGTTCACGTAATTGCAGAATTTCTTGTTGTGTGCATACAATAAAATACTTGTATTTTGTGGTGAATTGGTTGGTGAAACACGGTAGCTTACAGGTTAGCGGGTGCTAGTTGGTTGCACTTGATTACTTTGTAGTTGTGATGCAGCGTGGACTGTTGTTGGGCCGATGGTTACAGTGTGCTGTTTTGTTGTTTGTTTTATGGATTGTATGTCTCGATGAAACTGCGATTGTGAATGATTGTTGTTTCTGTGCATGTTTGTATGTGGTTTATTGTTTTCAATTTGTGCAAATGTTTTGGCTGGATTGCCATTAGTTATGGTGCTGATTACGCAGTTGTTGTTTTAGGTTCCCGGAGTTGGTGTCTGAATTGTTTTAATGTTACCTACCTTACGTGAATGTAGATGGTTAGCTGTCGATTATGTTTCGTAAATTATGAGTCATTTATACACGTTGATTATGATGTGTGTTGTAATGTGTATGTCATGATTGTGACTTGATTATAATTATATAGTGTATTAACGTGGTAATAATGTTTGTGTATCTTTGTGTTGTAGTTATTACGTTATGGAATTGTGTTTACTGATTGCGATGCGGTATTGTGGGTTTATTGCTTGCATAGCTGAATACTGGGACAATGCTTGTTATGTTCTTAGACTTAATATTTGGTGATAGAGGCTAAAGTTGCCCTGTTAGTTGACTCAATATTGTATATTATGCTATGTAAATTTGTGTAACTTGATTATGAATAGTGGGGTATAGTCAGGGTGTTAGTTTGTTTCTTGACGCTGAATGTTATTGTGAACCACACCACTAAGTGTTGGGATGGCAGTGTTAGTTTTTTAGTTTACGATTACAATGTGTTTGATGATGACTGTATAGGTTTTGCATTAGATTTACGTGCGTACAGATTGGGTATGTTCAGCTTTATGATGTAAGTGAGTATGTAGCAGGCTGGAACGAATTTGGTCGTTTTAATTAGTGTAATTTCACTCTGTCGCGTTTGTGTTGTGAAACATGTTATGTGCACTGTACTTGTAGCCTTTTAACGTTTAAACCGATACAGAACACGTAGATTAATTAATGAGGGCTAGTGTGTTGGCTTATATGCTGTATTTAAACTTTAATGTTATGATAGTTTTGTAATACTGTAATAGTATTTATTCGTAATGTTATGGTTTGCGTTATTACTTTGCATTGCCATTATATGTAGTTTGAGTGTAAGTAGTGTAGTGTTGTTTGATGGTTAGGGTGTTTGTTGCCAATGGGCTGTGCAGTTTCGCGGAACTTGTGTATATTTATTGGTGCTATGTTTGCGGGTTGTGGGTTTCGCATACATTGTAGGTTTGGATTTCTATTATGCTGTGTTTAAAAGTGTTAGCTTGATACTGTTGACTACGTATGGTTGCTGTAAATTTACAATTATTGATGTTGGTTTGCATGGGCAGCCCATATGGATTTTGTGTTGACTACGGAAGCTGGTGTTGGTTGAAAGCTTGGGGTTTTAGGCACTATTATATGGTTGTTAATGTCTTTAGGTTACTTATTTTAATAATTCGCATGCGTTCCTGGATGTTGGGATTTGAGTTTTCTACCATGCATGTGGCGGGTTAAGTATGGTTGGTTGTGCTTCGTGTTTAGTGTGGGTTTATTGGTGCTGCACATTAGAATTTGTTGACTTCAGTGTTTTATGTTTTACGCTGTTTCGTTGTAGACTTTATAAATATTTAGTAGCATTTGACTTGCGAGGGATTGTTTTGTGGAGTTGTTTGAATCGTTGGTTTTGAGTGTACATAATGATTATGAACATAGGGTGTTAACTGCTATATATTGTTTTATAGTCTGAGTATTGGTTTACTGTAGCGTATACATTGTTGTGTATTAGTGTGGGGTGTGGTTATTATTTGCTTTTGGTTTATGTTGGTTGCTTATTATGTGCATTGTATTTACTTTCGGGTTCCTATGTTTTGACTGGATAAGACTTTATTGTGTTGTGAGCGTTTTATTGTGTTTAACCATGCATAGATGTTACGCATGTTTCTCGTTTTGCATTAGATTGTTTCTTGTTGAGACGATGTTGGTTACGTGTGCGATGCGAGGTGTTGTGCATTTATGCTATGCACTGATGTTGAAGCTTTGCTGAACGTACTGCGTGGTTGACAGGTTGGTTTGCTTGCTGGTTGTGGGTATGACATGGTGCTGTTTGTTGTTACAATATGTAATTGTTACTTAAAGTTTAAGCATGCTTTATGGGTGTGTTTTTATTGTACTTTACTGAGTTTTGTGCGGTGATTAGCGTGGTTTTGTGTGTGAGTTGGTTGTGTTATATGTATTACGGTTCATGGTGTTTGGGCTGACAAACACTTTGTGCGGCCAGTTACTGTGATGGAGTTTCGGGTAGTGGGCAGTTCGTTGCGTGGGATTCGTGTTAACGTTGCTTAGCTGGATTGTTTTGGTGGCTTAGTTTGTTTTCCGGTGATTGGCGGGTAGTTTATGTTGCGGGTGTGTAGTGTAGGTTTAGATTGTGATGGTTAAGCGTGCATATTATTATTTCGGTAGTTGTGGGTAAATTTTGCTTAATAGTGGTTGAATGTTTCTTGCGGCATGGACATTACGTAGTTGATGTTTGTGGATTGTGTATTGTACGTAAATTGTATTGCGCGATTAAGTTTCAGGGTGGTACGATATATAGGTGATTTCTAGCTGATGTTTTGTGCTGTAGGAGTTATGGAGGTTGTGCTGTAGAAGGGAGTTTGTGTTGCTTTGCTTAGTATTTGTTATATGAGTTTTAGGTAGGTTGCTGGGATTTTGCGGAGCGCCTAGTGTTTTGTATTAGGTAATTGTGGCTTTGCATGTGGGTAGTCTGCTTCTGTTTGAACATTTGCAAGCGGCTTTTCTGGTGATATTATGGTGTGAATTATTGCCAAGGTGTGATGCCTTACTACGCCATGGAGGTTGTGTTAGTTGTGTGTTTATTGCGTTTGTTTGCTTAGTTGCTTGTGTTGTTGGATATGCTAGTGATTTGTGGGTTCCCGTGGTGTGGTGTGCTTACGCTGTCGATACGAGTGCACGACATACTCCTTGGAATTTAGCGATTCATCACGAGCCGGGTGGAAGGTTTGGTGGGGGCGTTTTACGTTGCGGATTAGGTGGCCAAGACTAGTTTGCTTTGCGTGTGCTGTTAGTTTCTTTTGAGCTGGGTTGAAGGGAATTGAACGCGTTTTTGTTTGAAACTTGTTAGTGCACAGTTAGTTTGTGGGTTAGTTGCGTTTTGGGTTTGTGATTGATGTTGTTGGTAGGTTTTAGATGCTGTTTCTTTGTTTTACGATTGTCGTTGATGGTTACATACTTCGGATGTAGATTTCGCAAAGGTTCGGTGCTGCTTGCACTTTGTGGGTCTGGTAGTGCGATGCTCTGGTGTTTCCATTTCTGAGCTGTAGTTCGTGTATGTAGTTTTGTGAGCCGTGGTACGTGTACTTTGAGGCTTCGCGTTATGGTAGGTTGGTATGCGTCATCAGCTGGATATGTTGGGACCTACTGATGCGAGGGGTGGGTTTGCGTGATACTTTAGTTGCTCTGGAAGTAACCACCGTAGTAGCCAAGAGATTGGCAGTGGCTGTTGATTTTGTGTGTAGCTGCAATGTTGTGTGGGTTTCACTTACGCATTGTGAATTTTTAGGTACTTAGATTTTATTTCCTGGTTGCCAGCGGCATGATAGAAGTATGTAGCCGATTTTAAGTCTTTTGCAGATTTGCTTGTTATGAGGTTTTTAAATGCGTGCATGGTTTGGAGGTACGGTAGACTACTTGCTGAGGTTTTACGCTAGCACGGGATTTTGCATGTGTTTGCTGCTGTGATTGTGGGATTTAAGGTTGTATTTTAGTTTGAGGTGAAATGTGGGTCCCAGTATTGGTTGTTGAATTATGTGTTTAGGTTGCTTTTCGGTTTGCGTTGTATTAGGGTTGTATTTACTGAGTTATTAGGCTCGCTATTTACTGACAGTGCTGACGTGCTTAATTACTTGTAGTTTGCTGCGATTA
This sequence comes from Vickermania ingenoplastis, assembly GCA_010157825.1. NCBI lineage: Eukaryota > Euglenozoa > Kinetoplastea > Trypanosomatida > Trypanosomatidae > Vickermania > Vickermania ingenoplastis. The sequence goes on along the minus strand of VFSE01000121.1, from coordinate 17,332 downwards.
TATTTGTGTGTTGGTGTATGCAGGTTTGTTGCTTCATAATGTTTTCCAAACACACACCTTCTGGGTTCCGACTTTCGGTTTGCGTTGTGGTGGTTGTGTTAAGCTTGGCGCTGCTTGTGTATGTGGGCTAAATTGTGTGACTACGGGTGAGGCGCTATTGAAACTTGTTTTGCAGGATGGTTAAGATGTTTGCTGCTTGGATTCCTGTGCTGCGTGGGCTTCGTGTTGGACAGTACCAACGTAGCATACTTAGTTTGCAGCGGTGCTGATTGTGTGGTGGGCATGAGTTCTGGGATTGCGCTTAAACCTATGATTAAATTTTAACAGCTGATTTGGTATGTTTTGTGGGTTTTGATAGGCTGGTAGTCTGCGTGGGGTGTTGTAATTACGCTGTTTTCGGTGTTTGCGTGATGTTTTTGTTTTGCGTAAAGGTGTAGGAGCTATGATGGTTGGCAGGTTTGCTGTTTGCTTTGGGAGGTTGGCAGCTTGTGCACGCGGTCTGATGGTATGACTGCTAGATTGAGGTTGTCGGGTATACTTGCATGGGAAGACTACCTGAGTGGGGCTTTATATGAGTTTAATCGTGCAGATGAACTTTCGTTCTGATTTAAGCGTTAAGTGCGTATGTTATGGTTGTGCGGGCTGCCTTTGGTTTTGCATGTGATGAGCGTTGGATTTGTTGGTTTTGATTGTGGTGGAGGTGTTTGGATGCTGCGGTTGTGGAGGGCGGATAGCATCGTGTTACTGTTGTGTGTTTTGTTGGATGCGACGCATTTTGGTTAGAGTATGTAGACTTAGCTGTTAAATCTGACTTGTTAAAAATTGCGTGCGGACAAGTGTTGTGTTGTTGCGCGTTAATTGTGTGTTTTAGGCGTTATAGGTTGGACCTTCACGCTGAGGACTCTTGTTGTGGTATAAGTGTTGTGGTGGGCATTTGCCGCGGTGGGATTGCTTGCTGGGGTTGGTAAAATGCAGTGTAGGATACTTGTTTAACCTGTGTGGTTTACGTGTTAGATGAGCAGCCTGTAGGAGGTAAGTTGCGGATGGGTTTTGGTTAAGAGAGTTGGGGTGTTTACTTCTTAGATATTCGGATAATTTGCATTCTTTGTGTACGAGCACGGTTGTTCTGGGTTTGTGAGCTCTTTTATGCTCCTATTTTAATTTGCGGGAATGGGTTTGGCTTTGCGGAAAATGTTTGTGGGGTGGTGGTAATTATATGCTAGTGACTTGATTTTATGTTTTGCTGATTACCACTTTTGATTGCAGACATGGTGGAGTGAGTTTGGGTGTGGGATTTGCGCGAGCTTCTTGCGGTAGGAGTGATTGGTATTTTAGTGTGCGTTTTCGGGTTTTAAAAGGTGTTTGTGTTTTAGGAGGTTCCACGGTAAATGTGTCGCCTGGAGGTTGCTATAATGCAGGCTTGCGATTTACAGATTTCGGGTTTGTATGTGCTGGGTAAGTTGCAGGTTTTTGGCCGGTGATTTATAGGCTTTTGTAGGTTCCTAGTGTAGTATACGGTTTGTGTTTGCTGGTTTAATGGACTGCTGGAGGCGTTGATTTTAGATTATAGGATGACTCTGTGTCTGGACTCCTGGAGTGATGCGTTTACGTGAGCATTGTGATATGACAGGTGTGCCTTGTGCGAGGCTTTTGGGTAGGGTTGTCAGCATGTTTTTTGTGTGTGATTTGCGAGGGTTTTTAGTTGCCTCGGGGTTGTTGGTTAACTGTTTTGGGCCCCATAAGGTGATGTGTTGGTGGTTGATTCGTATCGTTCGTGGTTTAGCCGTTTGTAGTAGGTGCCTGTGGTGATTTGCGGCGTGTATTTCAAGTGCTACAGGTGGGCAGTGGGAGGCGCCGCGGTGAAACTAGTTGCTGGAGGGTTGATATAATATAGTCTTGAATGAGTTGCGGACCGTTGGGAGCAAGTGGAGGCGTTAGTGTGGGCTTGGCGTGTGTTGACTGCATTTGCATTTTTGGTTAGCTTTGGACATGTTGATGCTTTTGAGCTGCTGTGAGTGGGCCTTGAGAGGTGATTTGGCTGCGGTGTGTTGCGACCACATTTTTTACTGGTTCTAGTTGTCCTGGATTGGTGCTTTTGTGTTTTGCAGGGGCTGGAGGGCTAAGTCATGCTTTTTGTGGTGCTTTGTTGGCAGGTTGTGGGTGTGTTTTTAGGTGGTTGTCTGTCTTGGATTGTGATTTTTCTGGTTCCAGGTAGGGTGTTTCGACGGGTTTATGGTACCACTTTATTATCCTGTGTGGGTGCATGGATTTTGGGGCAGATTTTGGATGTGCAGGTGTTTGCCTCGGCTACCGTGTGCTGGAGGGTTGATATAATATAGCCTTGAACGATGTGTGGGCCGTTGAGACTCGTTGGGAGGGCTAGGGTGGGCTTAGCGTTTGTTACCTGTGTTTGCATTTTTGACGAGCTTTGGACATGTTGATGCTTTTGGATTGCTGTGAGGGGCCTTGAGCTGGTGATTTGGCTGGGGTGCATTGCGACCGTATTTTGTAACGGTTCGGGTTGGCCTGGATTGATGCTTTTGCGGTTTGCGGTGGCTGGAGGGTTAAGCCAGGGCTTTTGCGATGGTTTGTTGCTGGTATGTTGTGGGTAGGTGTTTGGATGGTTATCTGCCTTGGATTGTGATTTTCCGGTTCTGGGTAGGATGTTTCATTTGGTTTACGGTACCCTTTATTATGCTACAGGGGTGTATGGATTTTGGGGCAGGATTTTGGGTGTGTAGGCGTTTGCCTTGGAAATTGTGTACGCTGGAGGGTTGATATAATATAGTATTGATCTTTGGGAGGTGGTTTAGGGTTTCTGTGCCTTGCCAAGGTTCATGGGGAGGTTAAATTTTAGGAGTGCATGCCTGGCTTGCCTGGTGTCCTTGTGCGCTTCTGTGATTCAGACTGCCGGTTGATGTGCTTTATGGGTCGGTGTGGTGGGCTTTCCGGGCTTTGGGATTGTGTTGGTTAACTGAGATGGGGTTGTATTGTGGTAGATTGTGGATTCATTATAAGCGGTGCTGGGACTTTAAATTTCTGTAGATTTACCTCTTTTAGGTTGTTTTGCACCTGCGTCGGTGCGGATTTGAGATGCGACGTGTTGTGGGTGGGATTGTAGGCTTACGGGAGTGGATTTACAGTTGTACAACATTGTTGGGCATGCTTAAATTGTTGAAGTGAGGATCGGAGGACTGCTGTGATGTAGTGCACGACTTTGGTTTGCTTGGTAGGTTGTGATTTACGTGGTATTACGGCCTGGACGAAGGTGTTTAGACACTGGAGACACTGAGCTACCTGGGTTGCATGGTGGGCCCTATAGGTTAGAAGTTAGGGTTTACGGGTTGGTAGAATGCAATGGTTAGGTTTTATTGACACAGGTTGCTTTACGGGATGGTTGGATGGTGGACTTGTAGTTTGTGCGTTTATTGTATGTATTGTTGGTTTAGGGATGCTGTGACGTTGTCAGATTTAGATTATTACTAGTGGGGTGTGTACTGACGGGTTGGTTGCGTTGCAATGATGTGTTCGTGGCAAATGGCTGCGTCGCGGTCATGCAGAGGTGGGTGTTTGAGTGGTAGGCTTCTTGATGTGCGTACGTGGCGTGATTGGTATATATAGGTGGTGACATGGTTTTGATAGTATTGGTGGGTGACAACCTTTTGGTTGGCGTGTATGGTGTATGGTGTGAAACTTGCTGAGGTTGGAACCTTTAGGTGTTATGTGTTTGCGCAAGCTTTGTCTATGTTCTTGATGCCTTTATTTGAGTGCTCAGCTTTGTGGGTTTGCTGTGTTAGTATTTTCGGTGACTGTTTTGGGTTTGTGTTTTACTGGTTTAGAGTTGTTTGTATGTGCATTACTTCTGAACGGTTGTCGGTGATAACGCTGGTGGTAAACCGTGATTAACGGGTGTTTGGTATGGGTTTAGACCTCAAGGAGGTTTGTTTTAGATTTTACTTAGGAGATGGGTTGGTGCACACTGGTGGTTGGGTGTTATGACTTTTGGTTGCTTAGGATTTGGTTTAAAGCTATGTGTGCTTGCTTTTTAGGTGTTTTAATTGTGTTCTCTGGCTACGTGTTTGCATGCTTTCTGATAAACTGGGATGCGCTTATGGTCGGCAATGAGTTGGTGGTTAACAGTACGGTGTATATCTAGCATGAACCTGTGTAGAGGGGATTAGTAGTTTTGAAATCTAGAACCGTTTGAGTGCTGGTTATTATACGGTTTGGTTTGCGTTGTATTGTTACTTATTCATTTTGGAGGTATGGTTGTGTTGCATAGTGTTACTTTCGAGGTTGATAGACCATTTTGTGGATGTATTTTGTGGAGTGTTTAAGATTTATAAATTTTGTGATATTTGAGTTTGCAGGGCATTGTGCGTGATTTAGGTTTACCGTTACGTTGTGGGTCTTGCTGTTAACTTGGTGGTGGGTGAATCGGTGCTTGATTTAGAGTGAATTGCCTACATTGTGTACTTATGTTGTTGCGCTGGGAAGCTGGCAGCGCAGTTAGTATAGTTTGGGTGTGGTAATTTATTTGGGTATTGCTGCTACAATGTGTACTAGCTAGTAATGGTGTTGGCTTGCTTGCGTATTTGTTATTGATTGTGCTGGGCGTTTAACCTGGTAAATTGTAGTGTTGGTATATCATGATTAAGCATAGCTGTGTTGTTTGATTAGTAATTCCGTAAGATAGCAATGAAATTTGGTTTTGATGCTAAGGATTACATTGTGGTGATTGTATTATAATTCCGGTGTGTTTGTTGGTTGGTAATGTTATTGTTCATTAGCTTCTGTAGTTTGTGATTACGATGTGGGCGTGGCGGACTTGATTGTTTAGTATTTTGACGTGGTAGGTCCGGACAACAGTTGTGTGTACTGTGGATTCGTGGTATTTATGTAATTATGTGGTTGAGATGTTTTTACCGTCTGAAATTTATGTGAGTATGCTGCGTTGGGGTAGGCTTGTTGGCAGGTTATGTGTTTACGGGGAATTTTGTAGATTGTTACTTGTAATGCGACACCCAATTGTGGATTGTGTAAACCGTTACTTTGAGTGTTTAATGTTTAGACGCGTAGTTGCGGTTAGATTTGTGATTAATGATTGCATGCGTGCAGAGGACCAGTAGTTCAGGCTTTAATTTTGATGTTGACTAAATTGGTAGATTATGTGTTGTATGTAGGCTGCTGCAAAGCTTCAAGGTTTGCCTGGTATGAAGTTGTGTGGTGCATTTGCAAAACATTTGCATACCTCTTGATTGGGTTTCTTAAAAGAGATTGTTTCGATTGCTTTTAAGTTGGTTTTGCAGTTAAATGGTGGTGCCCGGTAGGTTAGGTAGTTGTGCCTTAATGTTGTAGCTTTGTCTGCGAATAGGTTTTGCGGGTTTTACAGTTATTTCGGTATTAACGCGTTGGGACCAGCTCGTAGTAGTTGTGACTTGCGCAAATGTTACGTCTTAAGGTTGTGGTAGTGTTGTGTATCCGTACCGCTTTGTTATGCATTTAACGCATGTGTGGTTTACTGGAATGTGTTTACAATCAGGGTCTTGTTAATTGTGAGGGATTAACTGGTGATTGTTTATTGGTTGCTGGGTTGCGTCGATGGTTTGTTGTTTGATGACTTTATTTGCTTTATTATTAGTATTGCGTGTGTGCTGTTGGTTTGCGTTATCTTTTTGTAGGTGCATTGTGTGAACGCCGCTTGTTTGATTTATATTATATTGATTTGTAATAGTTTTTATCTGCTTTCTTTTGTGTTTTTGATACTATTACAGTTCGATTTGTGGCGTGATAGTTTTGGTGTTCTTTTGAGTTGTATTTATTGTGGTTTGTTGATTATTGTGTATTGTTTGGTAGTTAGTTGTGATGTGGATTGTTGGTTGTGGTGTGATTATCGTTGGATTGTTGTTTTCTTATAGAATCAAATGATTGTTTTACTTTTATTTGCTTCGTTGTTGTAGGATGTTGTATGTTTTACAGTGAGGTTTGGTATTTTAAAGCAGTTGGAGAGGTTATAGGTATGTACACTTTAAGATTTAGGTTGCTTTGGATTTTATATAGTGTTTTGTTTTAGATTTGGTAAGTGCTTGATGGTAGTTGCGGTTTGGTGGTTGACGGTTATAACTAGATGCGTGGCGGAGCATACTTATTTCTTTCGGGTTTGTGTTAAGCCTAAGTGTTCACAGAATTGCATATCTGTCTGGATACACTGTTTGTGAGTTGGCCTGTATTGTTTGGTGGGGTGGTGAGCTTTCAGTGATTTCTTTCGAGTTGGATCTTTGTATAGCATGTTTGTTGATGCGTTGAATTCATATTGACTTGTAGGTGGTGAATGCTGGAGTGTTTTGCAATTTTTAGGTTTGTGGGTTATACGATTGGAGACGTATGTTGGGTATAAGTAGACGACAGTAATTTATTACACTGTTTACTTTTCAGGCATTTTGTGCTGTAACTGTTGTTGACTTATTGTACTTATAAGTGTTGATGCATTACATCGTGTTCCTGATTGCTTGTAGGTGGTTAAATTGCTAATGATGGTGATGGATTTAAAGCGAATATTAAACTTGTGCCATGGGTTTAGTGTGTGTGACTTGCATGTTGGTGGTTGCGCTTTTGAAGATTGTTACTTACTTAGGTGGTGACGCGCAGGGCTGGCACATGAAAGTTGAACACTGCTTGTTAGGTCGTTACTTGTGGGTTGGTGAGCACGGGGTACTTATGTTTTGACTTATGGTTGGATTTACGAGTGGTGTGTAACGTTGGCGACAAGTGGGTATGTTATGTTCTTGCTTGGTGTGATTCTATTGGATGAATTTTGAGTTACTTCGAATAAAGGCTACCAGTGTTTTTAACTTTGGTATTGATTCTGGTTTAACATGTTGCTTAACAGTTGTGCACGATATTTGTGTTCTTGATGTGGTTTTGATTACGTACAGAGTTTGATATGGTGTTGTTTGGTGCTGCACGTAAGTAAGTTACTGTGCGTTATAGTAGTAGTTATTGTGGTGTAGTCGTGTATTGATTTGAAGCATTAATTTCCCTGGGGTTGCTGATTTGATATAGCATTGTTTTTGTTGCTAGCTGTTGGTGGGACATCCTTATAGTTTGGTGCTGCATAAGTTTGAAATTGGTGCGCTGCAGGTTTGCCGGTGGGCGGTTGGTGGTTGGTTCTTGGTGTTAAGGATGTGCAGGGGTTATAGTTATGACAAGGTTGCCTTTGTGGAGGATTTAGTGTTCAGGCAGGGGTATGTATTATTAATGTTTAGAGGTTTATTTAGCTGTGGCGTGTATGTTGGTTCTGCATAGATTTGTTTCCAGGACCTTTTGTGCCCTATTGTGGGGATTGCGATTTACTCGATCTGGTTTGATTTGCTGTGCTGGAGGTGTTTAGCACTTGTAAGTTACTATTATAGCGTGCAGGCTATCTCGCTTTGTGTTGCGGTTTGTCTGTGAGTTCGACATTTAATAATTATTTAGGTGGGTGGCTTTGATAGGTGCTCCTGTGGGTGCTATGTTTAGGTTTGATGCAGTGTGCTATGTTGTTTTAATTTACTATTGCCTGTTTGTTGTTGTGCGTTATGCACGGTCCACAGTTGTATTCGATGAGTGTGAATTTAACAACTTGTTGGTTGTGTATGCATATGGGTGGGTTTTGCAAGTAAGTGTAGGAATTGTATATAAACCTTATGAAAGTTGGATGCTTGTAAATTATGGTGTGATGTGGAGGGTGTGTTTGATGCTGGTTGGGCACGCGTTTGAAGTTGCTTCTTAACAGGTGTGGTTAGGGATCAGCCACGAGATGTGTTGCTTAGAGTATGACGTTAATTGGGGTGTGTTTAATTGTTTGAGGATGGTTGCTACGGGAGTGAGTTTCCGGAACAACTGTACAAACAGGTGGTGTATGTGGGTTTACATCTTAGTCGTGATGGACTTTCGGCACTGTGGTAGTGAACGTATATTTAGCAGTGTAGTTGACGTTATCGAGGTAGTTTGTGTGGTTTAACTTGTGTTGTTGGAACGCTAGGTACTTTAAGTGTAGTTTGTTTGGTACAGTGATGCAAGTTGTATGCAAGTTATGCGTTGTAATAGTATGTTTCGAACAATTTTTATTTTTTGGTATTACAGTTTGTTTACATTGTATATTGTGATTGTTATAATTTATTCACTTTAACATGTGGTTGCTTTAGTTGGCAGGTATAGGCCTACAGTGAGGTACTTTGTAAGCTCAGTATGCAGCATATGACTGACGTGTGTTGAGTTGTAGCAATGTTGGGCGGTTTGTGTAGCTTTGAGTGCGCGGATAGATTTAGGCGTTCGTAGGACGATGTTTGGCTGATGGTTTATACATGATCGGATGGGCATTTTGGACTTTAACAGCTATGCTTGATGGCGGTATTGGTAGGTTGTTATACAAATTTATGCTGTAGGTTTATTGTTATAATTTTAAGTGTTATTGCATTTGAACTTTGTTGTTAGTTATATTTGAGGTTGCGGCGTGAATTAGTTGTATTTATTTGTTAATGCATTTCACTGATGCGACTTGGTGATTGTAATAGCTTTGTTTACCTTCATACATTTGCTTGTTATTACCGTTAATGGTGTATTTAGTGCTATACTTGATTAAACTTTGTTATGTTACGGTATGATGCGCTTAATGTTTGTGCAGGGTTGGGAGAATTGCGTGAGTGTTTTGGTTTAGTGAGTTGTGATGATACTGTAGTTGGCTTCGAATTTTGTTTGTTTACAGAGTTATTCTTGTTTATGTGTTTGGTTGAGTTCTGGTAAGGCCAAGAGTAACAGTACGAGTTGCTTATAAGTTTTGGTACTGGTTTACGATGGCTGCTTAGGTTTCGTGGTTGGGAGAGCTTTTACTTGTTGAATCGTTGGTGTTTTGTTTAAGTCATGGTTGACTGTGCCATTGTCGCTCGTGACTTTTAGGTGCTGATTTGGGTTTGGGTTGCTTGTTATAGGTTGTTTGATTGCTTATGGATTTGTTAAGATTCGAGTTGGGTTTTTGATTGCGAGTTGCGTGCTGTGATGGGTGAGTTTGCAGTCTGTACGTGGACACTGATTCTGATTGTTGCATTGGTAGTTGATACGTGTAGGTAATAATGTTTCGAGTGGGGGATTGATTTTGGTTTACATATGACACATCATTAAGTTGCTAATCTAGGTGTATACTTGCGGATTCTTATTGTTTACTTGTATTGCCATATGATGGCGAATTTGTAGCGGTGCGTTCTTATGTGGTTGGATGGGTGTATGTTTGAGTTGGGATGTTGTGACAGGGGTAGTTGTTATTGACTTATGTGTTTGTTCTATTTGGACATGAGCCCAGCTTTTGTGAATGTTCGTTTACATGCAACGTGCGAGCTCCGTTTGTACTCTTTGAAGGTATTTTCTTGTTAGGTGACGTCGGTTGGCTAGCTTATTTGTTGCTGATTGCGTTGCATTTTATGATGCTGTATTTTGATAGTTAGTAGGTTTGTTGACCGCTACTTATGTTGGGTCTATGGGTGTTATACGTTGTTGAGTTATACTGTGTTTGGGCACGCAATTGTATTCTTGTTTGGGGTTTGTTGACGTCAGATGCGTTGACTTTTGTGGTGTTGCGTTAAGCTTAAGCTTTAATGATTTCGTGGAAACGTTGATTGTGATTTGTTTGTATCTGCGAGGCTGATAATTGTGTAGTTAGACAGCGCGATTTGCTTTTACTAAATGTACGGGAGATTTATATATTTATTGGTGTTACTCGACTTGATTGCTATGTGTGCTTACTTGTTTACCATTGGGTTGTCTTATGTGCTGGTACGTCTAGAATTGTGGTTTGCCGTTTACTTTGTGCTTAAGTGCATTTTGACTTTGATTCATCTGTTACTTTGTGTTTGCCATCTGTGAGCAATGCATAAGTTTTGGTATTTCTTGGTGGTATGAAGGTTGATAGGTGGTGTTGCAGGCTTAAATGTCAATACATGTTTGTCCTGAATAATATGTGTGCTGTTGTGTGTTGCAATGTCGTTGCGCTGGTGTTGTGATTGGTGTGTGGTTGTGTTACGAATTGTAGGCTGTTTGTTTCGGGATTATTGGCTTGATGGTTGGGATTGTTTTAGCCAGAAGTTGAAGCCTAAGATTTTTGGAAGTTGGGGTTTATGAAGCTACCTTTAAACTTGCGTACACGCAGTATTGTGTAAGATTTGATTTGTAATTTCCTGTTAGAGTGTATTGTTTTATTGCATTGTAATGTCTACGTGGTGATAGGTTTAACTGTAAGGTTTTGATTTGCGGTGAGTTTGCGTTATATTTGCTGATTGCTTACTACATGGAATTGTTGTGTTGCGCTTTTACGTTTGGTGTGGTGATATCTTGTAGTATACTGTGCAGGTTTCTAAGTGGATTGACTTATGATAATTGGTTGTTAAGGCTTGTGCTTCGCAGGGATATGTTTGGTTCTAGATTGATGGTTGTAATGTGTAGTTGTAAGGTTACTCTGTATGGGTCCTAACACTATTAGAGTTGTGCGTTGTGGTTTACATGGTATGTATATTGCTTTGGTTTGTGATTCTGCATGTATTTAAATTTGAGTGCGGTATTGTTGTCAATAGTCGTGGGGATTGTTGTTTATAGTTGAGAGATACAGGTTGCATTTCGTTGTTGGTAGCTGTTTTAACTGGTTGTGAATTGCTTGTGTGCTGTTGCAGGTGGATATTTCCTTTTAAGTTTTTTGATTAGGTCGAGGGTTTGTAGTTGATGAATTGGATGTTTGTATAGTTATGGGTGAGCCGACATGACGTGTGTTTGTGGTTGTCCTCTCTTATTAGAGTAACTCGTATAGTTCTGTAGGATTTGTTGCAGTTGATGGTGAATTTGTTTGATAGGTGGTTATAACCCTTGTGCGAGGACTTGCTGGGCATTGAGGGATGTTTATAACATGCTTGTTGTGGAGTGATTTCTAGTAGGGTTAGCGTAGAATCTGATGTGGTGCGCGTGGATTGGCTGGTTTGCTTCCTTTGTAGGCATTTTAGGCATTGCTTCTTAATCGCCTTTTCTGATTGCTAACTCAGGTGTGGAGGTTTGTGACTACATAGTTGTACATTTTACGTTAAGCTGATAGTTAGTGTGATTTTATTCGGGTTTGGTTTAAGGTTTTTAGATGTTGTTCAGTGTTGGTGTCTACGTGTGCGTGTAGTTGGTTCACTTGATGTTTGTATGCTGTTTATAGTGTAGCTGATTGATTGTGGTTTGTATTCGCTACAGTGTTTCGATGGGTTTATGGTTTTGGTGTATTGTGGATACTTTGGGCTACTTATGAGAGACTTCTTTGACTTATAGTTTTGTAGAGTTACGGTAAACTTGTATGCATTTACTTGTTATGTTGCCACTTGTGCGGTCTTGGTTAGACGCGTTCCGTTGGTGGTTATTATTGGTGGTCTCGATTTTGGTATTTTGGGTTTAATTGGTGGTTTTCGTTTAATTTGGTCTGTTGAGGCAAGTGTTGTTTTGTTGGGATTGGTAGCATAGTTGTTTATTTGGGAATTTGCGGCCTACGAGCACAGTTCAATTGGCCTACGGATGAACGTGGGTATCTATTTATTATTATTCGTTTTACTTGAGTGCATTGTGGTCTATGCCAGCGGGTGTTGTGGAATATGGTTGGTAAGGTTATTGTGTTACTGGTACACGCCTGTTATGGTTGAGGTTTATGTTTGGATGCATTTGATATGTTTGAGTTGTGATTCGTATTGTGTATTTAGATTAAAGCGATTGTAATAGTTATTGCTATTCTTGGATATGATTTTGCTATTACGAGTGGTGTGAGCGTTGATCTGTATTTGTTGTATGAATGTGGTTTTAAGCCTGTATGCATTGTACTGTGGTGGGTTGGGTATTGCATGGTTGATTTGGTGGGTGGTATGGTGTTAATTTTTAGCTGAGGGTGTGTTATGTATTTCGCTTTACGAACAAACTGTTGCACCATGCTAGTGGACTGGGGTGTTTGATTGCTCGGGGTTGGGCAGCTCATCCTGTTGATTGTATGTAAGGATGTTTTGAGATTGGGTGCGTTGGATGTTGTGTCGTGAGGCGATAATTTGCTGTTAGCTGGTGTAGTTCTGAATGTGCTTGTGACTACAGTGTGTCTTTGGTGTTGCGGGTTTGCTGAGCTTTGTGTTGCTTTATATGTATGCTATGGTGTGATTCGCAATATTACTTGTCGCTTTGAATTTCCCTAATGGTGCGCATTTATTAGGTTGTGTTTTAGGTTTGGTAATTTTGTATGAGGGTTTGCTTTGATAGTTTGGTGATTTGTGTTTTCTATGCAGTGTGTCGTAGCTTGCTTGTGCGGGTTGCCACCTTTAATTTTGTTGTTTGCTGCTTTGCTGTTTGTTAGGCACTTAGTTGCGTTCCAGTTTTGACAATTGATTCACTATTTTGAGGTGCGGCATTTTGCGTGATTTCCTGTGCAGCGTGGGTGTGTTGCAAGTTTCTCGAGGTTGCAAATGGACCTCCAACAGTTTATGTGATTTGTACTGGTGATTGGGCTTTAGGGTTTGCTTTTTCAGTTTGTGAGTTTAAGGTTTTCACTGGTAAACGTTTATTGACTTGAAGTGCGATTGCCAGGTTGACTGGTAGTTGTATTTTGATGCTGTGATGTTCATGGTGTGTTACCGGTCAATTGTGTATAGGTTAGGTGTGTTTTTGGCTTGTATGGTTTGCTGTAAAGATTGCAGGTTTTTTGCGTTTTTTGGGTGTGGAATTGCCTCTTTGCGCACGCGCCTGTGTGTGAACTTTTGTTGTTTACCGGTTCGTGCTAGGCATGCGGGGAGCTTGCCTTGGCTTGCGCATTTAATTTTGACTTTTAGCTGTGTTGCCTGGTTGGGGTTTGGCACACGATCGGCGGAATTGAGGTATGTGTTGCGGGCGGCTGGAATTTGTGGCTACAGGGTTTGTTTTGTTTGCGGGTTTTTGTTGCTTTGAGTGCATTGTTATATATTAAATTCTACGTATTAGCTGGCATTGTTTCGACTTGGTTTCTTTAGGAGCGGTGTGGATTCAAGTGTTTGGGGTGTGTTGCACTAGGTATTCAGGTTTGTTTTAGGTTGCTGTTTCAGGGAATATTTGGTTGGGTGCCTCGAGATTTCCCTGTGCTGGAGGGTTGATATAATATAGGTCTGAAACCGGTTTGGTGTGGGCTTGTGGGAATTGCTCCACCATGGGGTAGTTTGTTTGTGGGTTGCTACAACCAGTGAGTGGTGGTGAGGATGTTTTGGGCTGGGCGGGTACAGTTATTTTATATGTATGCTGTGGTTCTGTGCCGCTTTAGCGCGGGTGCTAGGGGTTAGGTGTTTAGTGTTTGTTTTGCGTATTTTGGTGGTTCCAACAGGTGTTTATTTGTGTGTTTGCGGTGGTTTTGCTTTATTGGATTACTTGGGAATTATGTTTTTTGGTCTACGTTTTAAACGGGCCGCTAAAATTGATGAAACTTACAGTTTTGTATACGGGTGCGTTGGGATTGCCGCTTGGGTGCCCAGGTTGTGTTAGAACCGTGGTGTACATTTGGGCCGGCACAGGGGCAGTAGGGTCCGTATTTTGATTGCGGTTTGGCGACTTCTGTTGTTTATGATAGCTTGTATTAGGATTTTGCAGAACGTTGACTTGCGTGGGCATTTTATGTGGGTAGATGACGTGATTTTCGATATGCGCCTCAGGAAATTTGGTTCTTGGAGGGTTGATATAATATAGACCTGGGATTAGTTCGGTGTGGGGGATGTGTAAACTTAGCCTTTGTGGGTGATTTGGTTGCAGATTGTTAAAGGATGGATGTGGTGCTGGGCACTTTGGGTTTTGGGGTTTCATTTATTGCAATAGGTAGACGTGGGTATTATGCTATTCCACGCAGGACCTAGTGTTTAGGCGTATAGTGCTTGGTTTGCGTATTTTGGGGTTTCTTGTGGGTGTATAATTGTGTGAGTTCGGGGTTGCTCCGTAAATTGGTTGGGCGGGTGTTTTTGTTTTCGGTTGCTGGGGTGGGTGTTGAGGTTGGCGGAATTTGCAGAATTGTTGTGTAAAGTTGTTGCAATGTGCACTTGGGTGATCCAGGCTGTGTCGGAACTTTAGCGTATTTTGGGATTGGTGCAGGTGAGGCCTGTATTTTTAACGATGTCTTGATGCCGTTGGTTGATTAGGGTGTCTTGTATTAGGATTTTGCGGGAAGCTGTTTTATATGGTGATTTACGCGGGTGGATGCATTGATTTCGGATGTGCCTCGGGAACTTTGTTTCCTAGAGGGTTGATATAATATAGGTTTGGAACCGATTGAGCAGGGGACTTCACGGGTTTGAATTGTAGGCGGGTTTGGCTGCTAGTGTGTTGGGTTTTGTGGGGCAGCCAGTTTTGCGTTTGAGGGTTCCTGGGCAACCTTTGAAATTGATTTCGAATTTTGTGTATTTGTTCGCCTTACAGGTTGCTTATTTAACTAGAGATTTTGTAGGGTTTGCTTATAGGTGACTGTTCAGGTGTACTTCGCGCTTAGTTGCTTTTGGGGAGGGTGTTGGGCGGTGGTTTGAAGGTTTCGGTGTGGGATTTTAAGCCCGCAGTTTTGCGGGTTTACTGTTGTGAGACCGTGATGTTGTGTATGCTGTAGGGTGTAGTGTTGTAACAGGACTGGGTTCCTAAGGGTGTGCAGACGTGTACGGTAGGTTTTATTTATGATTTTGATTTACACCTGGATTTAATAGCAGGTTTGGTTGTTTACTGTACTGGCGCTTTTGTACTAATTAGGTTGTGCAATGTGTTGAGATGGTTGAGGCCTACATTTCGATGTTTGCGTTGCGGAGCTGTTTGGTGGCGACTGTGGGTATGATTCAGTTAAAATGACGTGTAATTGATTTTGGGTATACCAGATTTGAAGTTGGCTTGCGTTTTTTGGAATGTTATGCATAGGAATCAACCATTTGCTGTATTAGATCCTTCATAATTTCTTTGTGTGCGTTTGTTTTCTCTGGTGAGGTTGGTAAAGTTTGCAGTTGCTTTGTATTTTGTGGTGCTTCCTGTAGACGGTAGATGCTTAGGTAGTTGAATTGTTTACGAATTTGTGGTATTGTGGTTGTTTGGCTGGGTTGGCTTTCACGCAGTATGTTTAGTGACTCGCGGATTTGTGTGTCGGGTTGGAAGTGGTTTACCCGGTTATGTTTCAGGTTCCATTGGATGGTAGGTTGACTTGGGTGTTAATTCTAGAGGACTAGTGGCCTGGGAAGGCTTACAGTGTGGACTGGTTGTTTTTGATTTTGTGAGGCATAAGGAATCACGTTGGAGTAGTGATTTTGTTCTATATGTCATGATGATACTTACTTTATGGTTTGCTGAGGAGACTTTTTGTTGGTAAGGGATTACTTAAAACGCTTGATAGATTAGCTACTCCAAGTATGTAGTGTTATGCATTGCAACACGCGCTAGATTAGTCTTGTAGGTGTTTGCACCCAGGATGGGTGGACTGATGGTGATCCACGTGGAAGGCGGACTTTGAGGTGGTTATGTGTTGGTGTGTATTAGAGGTGTGTACAGTAGTCGTTTTAGGGCTGTAAGTTTGTTTGGCTTCTTTAAAGAGACGGTCATGAGTGGTTTTAATGATTAGTTGGTGGCATGTACAATTAGCTGCGATACTGATCTGCATAGGTGTGGGGTGCGTTAATGCAAGCTGAGGATTACGCTTGAGAGTGTTGGTTAGAATGTTGCATTAGTGTATAGGTAGATAATTTGTTTTCCTATTTTGTGTTATGTTGGTGGTGGATGTGTAGATGTGCAGATGTGTATTTTAACTTTGTGGCATGGTTGTATGTTTGTTCTGCTGGGATGTTTACCACGTAAGTGTGTTTTATTTGGTTTCACGTTTGCTTTGTGTAGGTGTGCTTTAGTGTACTTTTGTGAGACATACTTTTTAGGTTGTGTGTTGACGTTATTGGTTGAGTGATGGAATACTCCATGTTGTAGTTTCATGATTGCGTGAGTGCGTTTAGGATGGTTATTGAATGTGTGAACGTCAAATAAGTGCTTACTTAATGTTGTGTTTGAGGGTGCCTTGGTAATGTGATTGACCAGTGGAGCCCAGCATGTGGATTGTGTGTGGAATTGACAAGATTTTCCGGGATAAGCGATTTGTTTGCATTACCGTTTATTGGTTGCAGCTTATAGTCATACTTTATATTGTGTACCTTTGTGGATATATTCATATTGCACAGCATTGGGTTGCTGGACTGTGGGGTGTTGGGTGTAGCCGCTGATGTGCCTGATGAGATATGTTTTACATGGTGTTGATGCGCGTTTGCTTTTGTGAGTTGTGTTATGCGTGGCGCACTCAATTTGAGGTTGTTTGTGTTTGTGTGTTAGCTGGCTGAATCGTGGTTTTGTGTTGTTTAGACCGCATGATTTTATATCTATTGGTTTACGTTTGTTCTGGCATGAACGTTATTGGTCGTTACCGATTTACTTTCGTGATGGGATCCTAACTGGGCAGGCACTGTAGTATTGTGTACTTACTGTGGTTTGCTTGTGGTTAAAGGCACAGTATTCTTGAGTTGTGACTTCATGATTGATATTAATGATAGGTTGTTCGGTTAATAACTGTCGGGATTTAAGATTTCGTGCTGAAGTTTTGACTGGTTTCCGCTAATTTGGCTGGAGCTGCTGGTTGGGTATTATAGTGCTGAATTTTAGGTTTACTTAATTGTAAATTTTCAGAAGACTGCTGGGTGGGTAATGTTTTACTTAGGTTTATTGCTGATTTTTAAACACATTTAGGTTGTGAGATTTACTTAGGGAAGCTTTGTTGTTTGCTGTGACGCTGTTTGAATGTTAAGGTTACATGCGTTACACATTTGCAGTGGGGTGCTATTTGTTGTGAGTTTTCGCTTGATGATTTCGTAGGATGCATTAAGGGTGCGAGCCATCGATTTGCGTAAAATAGTCTTGTGGGTTATGTGGTTTACTTTGAATATGGAGGATCTTTCGACTTATCGTGCACATTTAAACTTGCAAATGGGTGCTTCATGCAGAGGTGTTAGGTGTTGGCTTTTTTTATTTAAATGGCAATAATGGTACTATTTGGTCTAATATTTTGGTTGTGTTGTTACATGAATAGGTTTGTAATCCTTCGCTTTAGCGTATATGTTTTGTTACATGAGTGCACTTTAACTTTTACATGTGAGCTTTGTGATTGTGATAATTGCGTTTTGGTTGGTGGTTTTATAAGATGTTGTAGTGCATAACTATTAAGGCGCCATGGTTCTAGAGGCTTGCTTAGGGCTGTTTCATATGTTTGGGGTTTGTAGATTGAATTCCT
>VFSE01000120.1:0-26162 GCA_010157825.1 Vickermania ingenoplastis | reverse complement strand
TGGTCTTGTTTCTGAGAGGTGTTTGGCTGCTTGACTGTAGGCTGATGGTTTTGGGTTGGTTGGACTATTACTGCGCCTGTGAAATTACGCTTGGTATGAGTTGCTTTAGATGACTTTGTTTTAGTTCGAACTGGGAGCTGTGTACTTACCCGGTTAATTGAGACCGATTGATTCATGTTTTAGTTGTCGGCGGAAATCTTGGATTTACGACTTGGGCTGTGGTGTGTTGTGCGACTTTCCGATGATTGGTTACGCATATGCATTTTGGTATTTGCTTTGTTTTAGCTTCGATTGTTGTTTTGATTTGCTGTTTCGAGTTTAGGTGGTTGTGTTGCCTAAGTGGTACACTTGTTATGATGCTTTGCTTAGGTTGGTTGTAGGTCAGGAGTGTTTGGTGTTGGTGTTTGTGCAGTGATTTCGCAGGTAGGAAACTTCGTGAGAGTGTTATGCTTGTGTTTTGTTGTGTGTATGCTTGTGTTAGGGTGGGTGGATTAGTCCGCTTGTGGGTGGTTTTTATGGTTCAGCGGGGTTCCAGTTGCGCATGCTTCTGGTCAATTCCTGCATTTTCCTATACTAGATTTGAGTTGGGTTTGCAGCTGTGAGAGTTTATGAATTGCGTGTCTTTATACTACTGACCTTACACGGGTTTGACGCGTACGCACTGCTGTTGATCAACTAGAGGTTTGGGTACTTCCTTGAGGCTTAGTTTACTTAGGCACTGGAGTTTGCTTGTTGTACTGTCTATATGGTTCTGAACTTTGATTTAGGGCTGTCCTGGATAATGGTTGGTTATCTTGCAGGGTGGTTGTGGGAATTTACATATCTGTTATGTTTGCCAGAATTGGTGGTTCGCTAAGGTTCGAATTTTGGTGGTGTAGTGAGTGCTTGGTTGTCGGTAGATAGGCCATTAGTAGTCAGGAGTGTTGCGCTGTTGTTCTGAATGGTTGGCTGTGCGTTGTTTTAATGCGGGCATGAGCAGGTTTAGATTAGGAAGTTCTGCACCTGGCTATATGGGCTTTATAGCACTTTTCTTGTGTATTTTGGTGGATTGTGCTATTTTGAGTTTCGGTTTAGGCTTACTTGTAGAGTGCCTTGAGTATTTCGTTGTGTGGAGGGTTGATATAATATAGGTTGTAGTCTTTGTAGTGATGTCCGGCAGACTTCTGGGGTTGGCTTCCGAGGGGTCTGTACGAATTTTGTTCGTCGGTAGTGCAAACGTGTGGGTTGGTGTTTATGTTGCTGCGTTTAGGTAGGTAATTGCTGCTTTAGATTTGTGGGTTTATGAATTTGGTTTACTTTGTAAATTGTGGGGTGCTTGTGCAAAATCGTGGTGCGAATTTGCTAGGTTTAAATTCCTGGGTTTGTCTGCCGATTGTGGGTGATTTTGTGTGATTTGGGTGTACTTGTGATGCATGCGCTCAGGGTAGGAATTTCAGGGTTTGTTGTAGAAGGGCGCATTGCCTTTGTTTTGTTACTGTTTACGGGCTAGGGTGCAGCTACGATTTACTTTCATGGGTGTAAATATTTGGTGTGCATGATGTGGATTTTCGTAAGTGCCACGGGAAACTTCTCTGATGGAGGGTTGATATAATATAGTGCTGTACGCTATACTGGTGGGGTCTGCCAGGGGTTTGCGGCTGCCTCGGAATAGGTTGTACAGAGTGTGTCTGACTAGCAGGTGATTTAGCCTGCATGATTGTGGCTTTGAGGGCCACGGGTATGCCTGCTGTTGTAGGTGTTTTGGGTGCCTGGGCTGCAGTTTTATTGTGCGAAGCGGGTTTTCGGACAGTATGGTGCTGGTGGGTGACACTTGGTGCTTTGCCCGAATTTGGTGTGGTTTGTCGGGGTTTGTGTGCTCTTACGTGGAGTGGTGCTGGGGATTTGTCTGGATTTTGCTTTCGGGCGCTCAGCCGGTTTTGAGCTTGCTGTATTTATGATTTGTGTATTGCCTACGAGCTGTGATTTACTATAGTGCATACTTGTTATTCATGCATCACATGACGGTTTTCGTGACTGCCTTGAGGGAACTTCTTTATGGAGGGTTGATATAATATAGTTGCAGGATATACTGGTGAATGTTCTGGTGGGTGGAGGTTGTGGCTGCCTCTGGATGCCTGTTGCAGAGTAAGTTTGCCTGCAGGGGATTTAGGTTTGTGTGGTTTGAGTTTGTGGAGAATACGTGTAGCTCCCATTGTTGCAGATGTTTTGCGTGCTGGAGGATGTAGTTTTTGTTTGTGTAGGATATGATTTTAGACACGGTAGAGTGATGGTGGTGTGTTATTTGGTGAATTGCGTGGTAGTTGGTGTGGTTTAAGCTTGGTTTGTGGAGGTTACATGGTGTGGGGTGCTTGGATTTGGCAGAGTTTAGCTTTCGGGCGTTCAGCTGTGTTCGTGTTTCTTGTGTTTATGTTTGTGTGTTGTCTAGGGTTGCGGTTTTAGTATGTGTGAGCTCCATAGGTATGCACCGCGTGTGAATACTTGTAAGTGCCTCGTGAGATTGGTTTTGTGGAGGGTTGATATAATATACCTTGTATTGTTCTGGGTTTGTAACACTGCATTGGGAGGTAGTTGTAGCGCTTCCGCGGGTTGCGCTTGCAGGTTAGGCTGTTGGGTTTGGATGGTGTGCACTGGCTACGAGGTGCTTGCGGGAACTTGTTCGCCACGAGGCTTTATTGTATGGTGTTTGTACTGTGAGTTGGAGTTGCATTAGCTTGAATTGGGTTTTCATGATTTACGCGGGGGTTTGCATATTTGTGGAGGTTTGTTTTGGGTGTTTGGGGTGATGTTAACTTGGGGTGCACTGTAGAGGTTGCTCTTGGATTTGTGAATTACCTCGCGAGCTTGTAGATTGACGAGGCCTTATTTTGAGGGTTGGTTTACGTTGTTAGCGAGGCTTGTGTGTTCGCTTGGTGTGATATGTGCGTTTGTATTATGGTACTTTCTTGTGAGTGTTAGCATCGTTGGCAGGGCAAGACTTGCAGCTTGTTTTAAGTTGCTGCTGGGGTGTTAGGTGGGTTGATGGGTGTCGTGTATTTATTGGCAATCAGTTAAGGTAGGTATAGTTTTGTGGATGTTGACTTGCTGTGAATTACAGACGGTAGGTGGTGGGTTTTTAGTACAGGTTGTCGAGTGTTTGTTGGTTGTTTTACAAGGGTTGAATGTGACGTGTACTTTTAGGAGTGGTATGCTAGTTTGTGTTTTGTGGTTTTTATGATCTGTAGGATTGTTGATAGTTTTGCTTGGAATGCTGGAGGTACTTACTTGAGTGGTTTTGGATTGTTGTAGTACTTAATTGAGGTTCGATAACTTTCTGTTTGGGAGGAAACGTATACATTAGGGTGTGTACTGCGTGTCTGTGCGTTGTGGGCACGCATTGGAGTTTATTATTTATATACTGAATTGAGGTTACTTTTGCAGCGGGGTGTTTGAGTGTATAGTAGGGGGTTGTGGCATATAGACTTGTGGTGTACGGGTAGAATTGTTGTTGCATTCAGTATTTGTGTGTGTTTGCAAGTTTTAGCCCTTGCAGGTGACTTGTTTGCATTGTTGATTTGCACAATTTGTGTAAATTGGATGTGGATTTTGGGTGGAGTGTTATACTTTAGTACAGAGTTCAGGTGGTAACGTGAGCTTGTGTACGTGTACTGTAGGTTTAGAGTTTTAGGTTTTAGTTGTTTATTTAACCATTGTAGGTAGCTTGCCTTAAGTGATATTCGTATTTTTCCACTACTTTTGAGTTTAGAAGTGCGCTTATTTATTCATTTTGGGTGATGGGTTGCCGTGCTTTGGACCTTTAAGTTGATGAGTGTGCAGAGCCTGTTGATTCTGCAGATTCCGTACTAGTCATATTGCGAGTGTGATTGACTTTGTGTGTTACGTTTGGGGTGGGCATGTTTATGATGTTCCGTTGTGTTGCTTTTTTGCGCGGGATGATATGTAGTTCTCACTGTTGCTAGGTTGGGCTTGGTTTGATGTATGATGGTTTGTTCTTCAGCACACCTATTGCTTTCTTGATTTATAGACTGGTTGGGGTGCAGGTTTTAGCTTGTAGCTTGTGATTCTAGTTATGCGTTTGTAGGGTTTAGTTAACGTTGAATTTGCGATGCGCAATTGTGATGCACCTGCAATGGGGTTTCTTTACTCGAGTTGTGTTGGTGTTTTCGCAGGCGAGCTTAACGTGGTACATTGTGTTGTGATTGACTTTTACTTGTTAGCTGTGTATGATTGTAGCATGTAGGATAGGTTGTGGTATTGGCTAGTTTTGGTGCTTTGTGTGGGGGTTTTAATTTATGGCTCAGGCATGATGTTTGTTGGAGGGCATGTGTTCCTATAGTTTATTTAATGATGGTACTTGACCGCAGGGGTGTTTTGATGCATACTGGCGCCTGTACTGTATAATGATTGAAGCACATTTTTATGCGAAATGTGGTTTGACATTCGTATAGGTGCCATAGGAATGAGAGTGCGTGGTGGGTGGGTTTTAAAGTGTGGAGCTGGTTTGAATAGTGAATATTTACGTTTAGCGGTGTATTGTAGTGGGTTTTACCGTTTGCTTTTAACGATATGTAGGCTGTACGTTGCTGATGGCTGTTATTGAAATTATGGATGGTTACCTTAATTTGTGATTATTTGTTCTTTTTTTATTTTTAAGTTTGTGGTTTAGAACTGGTTGTGTGTTGCTAGGTTGTTATGTTGCGTAGTTTCTACATTGTTGCGTTTGTTAATGTCAGTAATTATGCGGTGCGACTGGTTTGGTTAATGATTGTTATTTGTATGTCTAGGTATACTTTAGATACTAGTATTGTTGTGTTTTATTTGATCGAGGTTGTGGGAGCTGTTTCTATTTTGCTTTAGACTGAAGTTTGTGTTTTGATTTATTGGAGCTTTGTTGCTTTGGAATCTCGAGTGCTTGGTGGGCTGACGTAGAGTGATACCTTGTTGATTACCTACGTTTACGTGGTTCTATATTGTATTTAATAGTTGTTATGCTTGTAGTGTTTGTATTCTAGCTTATAGTTTCGTAGTACTATAGTTTCGGGTTGGTTGAATGTTGCAGTATGATGCAGTGATCATGCGTGGATTCATTGTTTACATGAACAACAATTGTTGGGTACTGTGTTTGCAGGGGTTGTATGTCTAGTGTGCGCAATGCTGTACTGGTTACACGGGATTGTGGATTTATTTACGGAACAGTTGTACTGTTACTTAAGTTTGGAGTTGATGTTTCCGTGTGTTGCACGTATGCATAGTTGTGCTGCTGTGGTGGTAGCTTTAAAGTGTATGCTTTTTCTTGTTTATGGGCTTGACGATCTGATTGGTTTCGTTATTTGTGCTGCCTGGTGTTAGCTGTGCTTTGTATGTTAACTGTGTGCTTGTGTCCTGTTAGCGTTATTCTGGGTGCATTGGTTTCTTTGTATTTGATGTTACGTTGTGATGCTGATGCGTTAGGTTGGCATAAATGATTCGGTTGCTGTTTGCTGCGTGTGTAATGATTTTGCACAGTTTAATGTGTATTGTTGCTTGAGGCTAGTGTGTGGATGTTGTGCTTACGTAGGATGTGTGCACCTCATTATAAGATTTAGTTTATAGTTGACGTTCTGGTTTTAAGTATGTAGTACATATGAATTTATTACTTGTATGTAGGTTATAAATTAAAGTTTGGTTAGATGTTGTGGTGGGTGTTTGTATTAGCTTTGCTTTTTCTAGTTTGGGGAGTGAGTGTGTAGGTTAGCATTGGGGTTGTATTATGGGTGCACACTTTGTAATGTACTTATACGATGGGTTTAACATAGTTTGTATTTGTATGGTTTGTATTTGTGGTGCGGTTGTGCGAATGTTTTGTGGTTTAGTGTTTACCAGTATAGTTACTTGTAGAGTTATTTGTGTACGACCCTTTTTGATGTGCATTTCCACTCGTGGGTTTTGGTTGTACTTTGCATCCCAGGGCATCGTGTTACTTTGGGTTCGTTTAGCCATTAATGCGCATTTATTTGGTTTAGGGTTAACACTCCTGTGGTTTGTGTTTAAGTGTTACAGACTTAATTGAGTGTATAGTTGTGATAGCTGCGTTATGCATTACTATGTTTATGTATTCATGTGTTTTGTGATCGACATTGGATTACTTGTGTTTTGCTGTTATTTTGTGGTGTAGTTTAGTGTGTTGGCGCTAGTTTGCATGACGATAAGGCGTCAAACTGTTTGGCAGTTGATATTAGTTATTATGGTTGGTGTAATATGTGGTTTGGTAGGTTTGCGTTACTGCTATTAGGTGTTTTATATGCCTATGCTTGTTAATTGGATTTTGTGAGTTGTGTGGTTAGGGGTTTGTCTTGCTGTGATAGTTGTGTGCGTATGCTTGTGAGTTTGCGATTGCGGCGTGTGATTTATACTTTGAATATGTTTGGTAGATTTTGGAGGTGTAATGTTTATGAGATTGGTTGGCATGAATGCTTCTGGGGATCTTTTGTTTTGATGTTTGCAATGGTAGTTGCAAGCTAGTGGGTTTGTTGTTGGGACATAGGTTTGCTTATGATGTAGTTTTGTGCGCTGCGTATTTAGTTTGTAGTAATATTTATTGCTTCAATTTAGTTAGGTTTTGTAGTTTTGTGGTGTTGTAGCGGTTGGTTTGGTGTTGACATTATATGATTGCAGTGTTTGCTCGGTACCGGTAAGTAGCTATGTTAAGCAAGTTTGGTGCGTGCGTTTTGTGCTGCCAGTCACCTTAGGTTGGTCTTCAGTTTATTATTACTATGTAAAGTTATAGGTTTGCGTGGTTGGTGTTGTGGTATTGGCCTACTTAGATGTGTTGGACTATGGTGCATCTTTTAAGGATGATGTTTGTTGTTGAATATTACCGAGAAGTTGCTTTTTAGTAGAAGTTTTACTTGCGCTTATGTTTGCGATTTTGTAGATTGACATGTATGGCTTTTGTTACACTTGATGTTTGCTTTGTGTAATTGGTGTTTATGTGTTTGAGTGTCTGCTAGTTCAACGGTTTTACGTGAATTGTGTTATAGTTTCGTTATGATGCATTTGGGTTTACATGGTTAAAGGCTATTGTGGACCTGTTATGAAGCGTTTGCGATGGACTGTTGGCAGACTGACATGGGATTGTTGCCAATACATTTTTAATTGTCTTATGAATGTGTTGTTTTATGCAGTTATGGATTGTATGGATTGTGTTTTGGTTAGGTTTGTATTGTTACTTTCCGGTTGTGGGCTGTATTGTTTATAGTTTCGGTGGTTAGTGTGCAGGCTTCGCTTGTGGCTTGTGCTTGGATGTATATTTGTTGCGTGATGCGCTGTATATTTATTTCTAATTTAGTATGATGTGTTTTGCAAGCGTGGTTGCTTTATAACTGTTAGTCTGTGTTTTGCGCCTTATTGGTTGTAATTGGGACTTCTGTGGGCTTTAAGTACACATGCGGCTTGAGAGGTGTGTAGGTTTGCTGCTTCTTGCTGTGACTGAGGACGTAGCTGTGGCGGGCTGCATTCACAATACGTGTGTTTGAGTGTTTGTATGAGTTTGTTTGTGGTGCATGGATTAACTTTGATATGAGAACTTGTTACGCTAGACATTTGTTATGCGAGTGTTCGACACGATTTTATGTAGCAACCACGAGTGTTGTGGAAGTGACTGCTGGTTGTGCTTATTACGTGAGCATTGTGATTGGTTTAGATTATAGATTTGCGGTTAGGGTGTTTTGCGATTTGATGCTTGTGATCTGTATTTATATTGTAATGTTGCGTTATGTGGTCTAGTGAGTTCGCTGCTGAGAACGTGTTGTGGCGAGTTGGTGAGATTTTGTTATTATAGGTTTGAGCTGCATGTAGGTTATAGGTTGACACTTGTTACTTATGCTTGGAGTTTGTTGAGATTATATGCTGAAAGATTATTTAGCGTTAAGACACTTGTACTGTTGTTATGTTTTACGGTGTGTAGAACGACATTTATATTAGTGTACATTGTGTAATAGCATGGATTAATTTTGATATGTTTTTGATATTACAAGTGCGTTTAATTTAAGTTGTTTTATTGTTTCTTGTTGTGTTCCTGAAGTGTGTAACTGTACGCTTGCAGACTTTGTTGCAGTGCTTGAGTGTTGTGTATAGATAAGCTTCCTGGTGTGATCGTATGATGCTTAATGCTTAGTATGTTGTGTTATGTTTGGTACAGTAGTGTGGCTTCCTGCGTGCGGTAGGGTTGTTATTACGGTTTCTAGTGCGCTTACGAGTAGTTGGGTCGCTGACAGTTTGATGGAGTGTTGCGGACCGACTTGTTGTGATGCAGTGCTCTGAGTGTTTAGACTTATATGATTGGATTGGTATTTGTGTATTTATTATGAGGCTTTGGAGTGTGCGTTATGTTTGATGCTGGTTTTGGGACGTTGTTGTGGGTGACGCAACGTAGTTGGCAAATAAACTTTTACGTTGGTTGCTTCGCTTGTGCTGATTAAACTTTGATTGCTTTGCGGGTTGTGGATGGTTGGAATACTTATTTGCATTTGATTTGGGTTGCCATTTAGCCGTTTAGTTTGCATTGATGTCGACTTATACTATGCTCGTATACTTTTGTAGATACTATTTACAACCTCGTTTGTGTTGATGACTTGTGCATATTGGTGGTATGGTGCCTGGTAGTTTCTGCTATGGGTCGGTTTAGCGAACAATTTAGTTTATGATGAAGACCACTTGTATTCTCTTTTGAGACTTGACATTTGTTATACCTTAATAACACTTCTGTGTGTGCATTGTTAATGCTCTTTAATTGTGTATGTGCTTTTTGGTTTGATGTGGTGTATGGTGTGGGCTGGGTTGTGCGTTTTGATTGTTCTGTGTATTTTGACAGAGGTACCGTTTGTAGTTTACATTGTTTTGTGTCGTTCTGCATGCGTCTACTGCCTATTGATTAATGTTTATTATACTTAGTTACAAGTTGTAATAATCTGTACGTATGAATATTTTTATTGCAAGCTATTACTAGTTTGTGTATTATGTGTAATTGTTTATGATAAGTGTTTGTGGCTTTTGCTTGTGTTGTGGGTTTAAGGTATGGTGCTTTTATGGTGATACCTAGGTGGTGTTTTGTTTTTGCGTGGCGCGTTTCTAACACGGATGTTTGGTACCTTTACTGTGTACTACTTTGCTTGTGGGCTTGTGGTGTTATATGTTTGCGTGCTTTTGCGAGTTTGTGTGTATGACAACTTTACTTTTGTGGGTTTATTATGTGCCGTAACTGGATTTGTTAGCAGGGAGTTTACTTTATGGGAGGATTTGGGGACCACTTGTGTTGACATAGTAGATATTTCGCTAGATGGGACTTGAGTGTATCAATGTTGGAGGTTTACTTTGCTGTGGGTGGACGTTAATGACTTGGCTGAAACGTGGGGATTTAGTGTGTGCACCATAGCACATACATGGGTGTGTATTGGATATTTCTTTATGTAAACACGGACGGAATGTTTGGCGCATGCTGAACTATTTTGGTGGAGTTAGTGTGTACATTCAAGGATTATATTTGTGCGACCACTTATCGCTGGGATTTTTGTTTTGGTCGTATAAATTGTGTGCGACATGGGAACGCGTTTTGTTGTACTTTGATGGTGATGCATTGTAAATGTTCCATTGGAATTATCTGTGCATATTATGCGATTGTTGGGACATTAGGGTATTAGTTTTCGTATTATGTATTGGTGGATATGCAATAGTTTAGTTTCCTGGTATTTGTTGTTTGCTTGTGCTTTCAGCGTGCAGACTAGCGTTTACGGTAGTGGCTGTTGTTTTAGGGGCACATATTCACTACATTCTTTTGCTTTAAGACCTGTATTTTTGTTCTACACTTGGGATTTTTGTTTTGTTGAGTTGTGTGCGCCGACTGCATTGCGTTTTGTGCTTGTATGGTTGTTTACTGTTGCTTGTGTTACAATTTTGTTTTGTGTGTAGTTCGGTTGTGATTGTTCGTGTGGGTTAGTATGTTAGGTTAGTGTGGTGCGCATGCTGTTGGTTTCCACTTTGTGTGTTTGCCATTATGGTGCTTAGATTTACAGCTGTCATTGCCTGAAATTAGCATTATTTGCTTGGTTCTGGTGGTTTGTTTTGGATTGACTTCCACATATAAAGTTCATCTTGGCTGTGGTTTGTTGTTGTTTCGCTGTTTGCGATTTGCGGTGTATTGATATGTGGTGTAACCGATTTTGGTTGTTTGTGACTTGTTTATGCTACTTGATGGCGGATTGTGTTATAACGCCGACAATTGCGCTACCGGGTTGGGTTTTCAACTTATTGGTGTTTTAGGTGTAGTTGCGTACATGTGTGTTGATTTTGATACGGGATCGCAGTGTTGGCATTATGTGGTTGTTCGATCGGCTTTAGTGCGACGTGCGGTTTCCATGGCTAGTTATGGTTACTCCACGATGATTAATTGATGATTGACTTATTTGATAGTTCGAGTGGTGTCTCTTTGTGTAAGGTTGAGGTGTATGTTGTGGTTTTGGCTTCTTTACTGATGGGTTGTGACTTTGTGATTGGCTTTATAACTTTAGTAACGGATGGTTTGCCATGCTTTTACAGTGCCTGACTGATTATTGGCACATATTTTACTTTTGTGCTAGAGGCTGATGGATTTGGGCTTGTTACGGCTTACGTGTTTCTTTTAACAGACACTCCTAGTTGAGCTTGTTGTGGTTGACGGCAAGCTGGGTTAACGCTTTGGGTGTTGGTTGCGTGGTGGGGATTTTGACTGATAGTTTCACTAGGGTGTTAGTTGTTTACTAGGTGTGAACATCTACGTTTTTGGTACCGCTTGCGGTGTCAACGCTTGTTGATTTGCTCGATAAGGTTGGTTGGTTGGCATGCTGGGAGATGTTCAGCAGTTTAGTTTTGCTTTGTGTGGAGATGGTTGGTGATTGCTGTTAGTGTTTTGACGGTATACTGCTTGTGGGTCCGCATTTATTGCGGGTTTTTCGGTTACCTTTTAGGTTTTGGACTTGTGAGTGTCGTCCGTGAATTGGTTGGTATGCTTTAAGGTATTTTGTTAACGGTTACCTGTTTTTACTTGGCCAGGACATTAATTTGTGACTGTATGACTGTTGCTTGCGTTTTGGGTTGGTTGTTAGATGCAAGCTATTTAGGGCTTATTGTCTGTGATTAGGGGTGTGATGTTTGCTAGTCTGCTGAGGGTGATTGGTGTTAAGATGCGGCTAGGTTTTACGCCTGTAATTTGTAGGGATTGGTGATTTTCCGGATTTGTTGGGTTGATAGTAGGTCGCGATGTGCACGACTTGTGTGGGCAATTATTTGCTGCACGGGATGTTTGTGATAAATTTTGGTTGCGCAGGTGTTTTCGCCTTGCTGGTGGCATTGCGTTTACGTGGTTGTTTTGTTCCATAATAAGGTGTAAGCAGGTGTTTGTGGATTTCTTATGGCGTGAGCGATGGTTTGGTATGAGGTGTTGCTTGGGGAGGCTTCATGCCGTTGTATTTCCGAACCGCTGTGCATACAAGTTGATTTGAGTTGTGGTGCTGCTTCATGATGCGTGGATTTGAGCTGACTTTGGGTGTTTGGATTTTGATTGTGCACGCTGATGGCGGTATGTGGGTGCGTTTTTACGTGAGTAGATAATGCTACTGCGTTTGGACGGTTGATGAGTAGTTGGCTTGACGCTATATTATTTGATAGTTGTGGGCTTTTTGTGTGGGTTGGGTGTTGTAGCGCCTTTGTTGGTTTATGGTAGTTGGATGTTGTGCTCCGGGTTTGTGGTTGGTTACTCTGGGTGTATGGTTTGGAATGCTGTTCTTCGAGTTACACTGGGTTAATGTTGCATTGGGGAATTGTGCTGCGAGGTTTATTGATTGGGAGGGTGGATTTGCCACGGAAAGCATGGTTGTTGGGGATGACACAATGTAGTTGGAAATTAAACAGGGGGTTGTTTCGGGGTTTCTATGTGGGTGCTATATTGGCGCGAGGGTGGTAGGTTTTGTTAGATGATTTGGTGACTTTTCGGGTGTGTGGGGTGTCGTGACAGTGCTTTTAGACTTGTTGTGGAGGGTGTGCTTGTGTGGTGCCCTTGGATTTGATGCAGGGTGCGTGGTGTGACTTAACCTGTATTATACGATACTCGAGCTATTAGACTGGGTTTGGGTTTGTGGGGTGTGGGTCAGGGTGTATAGATGCTGCACTTCAGGTTTTCGTTTTGAACTGTGTGGACGCTGGATTGCAGTGTTTCTTATGCTTGTGTTGCGTCCTTTATATTGTGGATTTTGTGGTGGTGGGTGGTGAATTTTGTCCGGGAGAGTGGATTTACCGCGGAACTTTTGCTTGTTGGAGGGTTGATATAATATAGTTGGGAAATTACACGGGTTTGTTTTGATTTCCTAGATGGTGCTATATTGGGCATGGGGTAGGTTTGGTTGGCTGGTTTGTTGACTTTCCGGGTGTGTAAGGTGCCGCAGCAGTGCTTTTAGCCTGGTTGTGGAGCGTGCGTTTTTTGGTGGTAATCGTGGATTTGGTACAGGTTCGGTGTGGTATGTCCTGTATTATACGATGCTCGAGCTACTAGCCTTGAGTTTGGGTTTCGCGGGAATGTGGATCGGTGTACAGATGCTGCATTTCGGGTTTTCGGTTTGAGCTGCTCGGACGCTGTATGTAGCGCTTCCTGTGCTTGTGTTGTACCCGTTATATTGCGAAAATTGCGGTGGGATGTGATGGATTTTGGATGGGAGGGCGAATTTACCGCGGAACTTTTGTTTGTTGGAGGGTTGATATAATATAGTTGGAAATCACGAGGGTTTATTTCGGGGTTTCTAGGGGTGCTGGGTTGGGCGTGAGGGTGGTAGGTTTGGGCAGCTTATTTGGGCTTTCCGGGTGTGTAAGAGTGCTGTGGTAGTACTTTTAGCAGGTTGTGGAGGTGTGTTTTGGTGGTAATTGTGGATTTGGTGCAGTGTGCGTGGTGTGACTTAACCTGTATTATACGATACTCTGGCTATTAATCTGGGCTTGGGTTGTGGTTTGCACAGAGGGGGTATTAATGCTGCACTTTAGGTTTTCATTTTGAGTTTTCAGGTGTGAAGTGTAGTATTTCTTGGTTCGCGCTGTGTGTCTGCTATACTGTGAACTTTGTGAGGCGTGATGCATTTTGAGTGTATGGTGAATTTGCCACGGAACTTTTGAGTGTTGGAGGGTTGATATAATATAGTTGTGAATTAGCAAGGGGGTATTGTATTGTACTCTAAACAGGTGTTATAGCAAGATTGCGGGGAGTAGAGCTTATGTGGTTGGTTTGAGACCTTCCGGATTTGTAGTGTTGGTAGGGCGTTTTGTTGTGTAGTGCTGTGAGATGTTTGTGGTTCCGTTGGGTTTCTGTACTTGTGTGCGCTGCGGAATGTATCCTTGGTAAGGTGACTTCCGGGCTGCAAGGGTGTTGAAGGTTTTTGTGCTTCGGAGTTGGGCGATTTTGTGATGTGTCTGTTATGTGCTGTTTTAGCTTGTTTAGGTGTATTTAAGCTGAATTTGTGAGCTGTTGTGTTTTACTATCATGTTTGATGGGTTTTGAGGACGCATTCCGGACTGTGGGTGGCTGTATAAACGCCGTGAACGGCTACGGATGGAGGATGGCGCGATGTACTCGATACTTTTGTTACGATTAGTTTTGTTAACTTAAATACTGGCGTAGCTGAGCTTGGTTTTGGGTTCGTGAGGTGGGTGTGTTTTCGCAGGATTGGGCATGAACACAGTATACTTTGGGCTGTAGATGGTTTATGTGCTGATTTCTCTGTTGGGCGGTGTATAAGTGCAGGTGTTTTACGTTGTGACAAGTGTTTGGGTTTCTTTACTTGAGTGTTAGGGTAGTTGTTTTGGCATTGTGGTGTATGCTGGAAAATTACAGTTGAACCGTAGTGTAGGCTGGGTTATGTTGTCTGGCACAGATTCTTATCCGGTGGGTTTTGGGCTGGTTACTGTAGTGCTGTAGAGTGATTAGGTTCCATTTGTGGTATTTTATGTACGATTTGCTTTGCGGGATTGGTAGGTGATTGGCGTGCGTACGTTTTGGGATAGGCGGTTAGTGGTGTGGCAGCATAAAGCATATATTACTTGCTTGTCGCACGTTGGTTTTACGAGGTGGGTTTCATGGGTGTGAATTTTAGGGTGTTGATTGCATGGTTGTTTGTGGTTTATGAGGGCCTGGGTTTGAATTTGCTGTTTGATAACGGATGGATCAGGCTGCTTAGGGGTGTTTCGCGTGGCAAGTGTTACCTCCTATGGGATGGTTATCTTTATACTGTTAGGATTTAGGTTGTTAGACGTTCTTTTGTGGGTTTGCTGAGACGGTTATGGATGTTAGACTTTATGGTGATTGCTGAACTTGGTTTTTGTGTTTTGTATGCTTGGTCATTACATGGGTTATTGCACCTTCGAGAATCTTCGAGGGTTGTTATGTTGGTGGATGGGTATTTGGGTTGTAAGGTCCAGTGGAACTCAAAATGGGGTTATAATTGAGCTTGGCAGGTTTGATAGTTTCGATAGCTTTGTTTTGTTGTTACATTGGTTGGCTTGTAGGTGAGGGTTGTATTTACCAGCGTGTAATTCGGATTTGTTCTTGGTGGCATTTAGGTGTTGGAACTTCTATGTGGGTTGGGTGGTTGGGACACCATAGGATGGTTTGGTTGGACAGATTGTTTGTTTGATTCCGTATAGCTTGTTTTGATATCTTGAGGTTTTTCGCCGCATGGACCCTTGTTTGGGTGCTGCAATGGTGTTTGCGCACGTTTTGCAGGCCTTAATGCTGTGTAGGATACGTTGTACTTGCTGTGCTAGGTGTGTTGCTGATTTTGCTATGTGTTGGTTGGTTTGTTAGGAGTTCGTATATTGCTTTTGTGATGTTTGGTTGGGTTTATAATGCTTTTATGAAGTGTAGTTTTGTGGATATGGTTGTTGTGTAACTGGTTTATTTGCGGCGGGTTAAGTGATTTATATGTGTAAATATTTATATGTAGGTTAATTAGTAAGTGTGCTGCAGATAGGTTTGTATTATTCCGTTAAATATGATTGTGTGAGCATTGTGTGCTACACCGAGGATAAGTTGATAGTTTACTGTTGTGGTATTGAAGTTTGGTGGTGCTTGAGGATTATTATGTGTGGCAGTATAAGGTGGTTGGTCGATTTCTATGATGCAGTGCACAGCAGTTACGGGTGGACATATTTGCTATTGCAGGTATTATCTGTTTACCAGCACGGGGTGTGCTTAGTGATTTGTGTTGTTGGATGGTCGAGCTTGGCTTTGTGGTTGTGATTTGGGTATGTTGCTGTTATTTAGCACTTTTTTGCGTTTGATTTGCAATAGGTTTTCGGGGTGTGTCGGATTGTTTTCCTATATTTGCGGGGTATGTGTTTGCTGATGGATGTTTTCGCTTTGGAGATTGACTTGCTGGTGTAGCTGTTACAGTTGTGTACGCGGGGTGCTTGTGATAGGCAAGTTGTGGTTAAGTTGCTTAAGGTGTTTAAATTGTTTGTGGGAACTTGTTGGTTGTATTGTAGCTTGCATGATGGACTGTTCTAAATTAGAGTTGACATGGTAGTTTACAATGTTACCAGCTTGTAGAGTAGTGCCGCTGCGGTGTTTAGAGCTGGTGAACCTTAAGGGGACTGATAATTCTCTGTCTAGTTTGCTGCATTAGTGTATATTATGGATAGGTAGGGCTTGTGATTATAGGTTGACATGGAGTGTAGTGTTTGTTTATGTGCTGTTGGTTTAATAGTTAGGTAGTTTGCATTTGTATTTATTTTGACAACTTATATCATTTAGTTATTGTAATAGTTTTATTTGATTCATGGTTTTGATAATTATTACAGGTACACTTTGGTATGATTTATTGTTATGTTTGTGGTTACGAGTTTTGGTGGGTTGGTCTGTGCACGCAGGTGCATTGTGTGGAGTTTTGCTTGCGTATTTTGCTTGTGGTTGTTTGTGCCCGTGTTGTTGGTTTTGACTTTGTATGTGTTTGCATGTTGCTGGGGAGCTGAGGGTAGGATGTTGCGAGCATGGTTAGCTGTTTGCTTTACAAGTTTAAGACGATGCATTTTGTATGTCGATTTAGCTGGAGTTTGGTTACTTACGGTATACACGACACACGGGGTTTAGTGTTACTTGTTTTGAATTAGTGTGACTTTGGTGGCTTGAATTTACTGCATACATTTCCTGTATGCTATTAGGTTGCGTTAACTTATGGACATACTTGGATTGATTGTGTGTTGTTGTAGAGCTAGACTTGCAACTTTGCGTGAGTTTTATTGGTTACTGTTGCAAGACCTTCCTAGAGCTTTCTAATTTAGACTTGATTAATGCAATGTATGTTACGAGTGCTTTGGAAGTTTGCGCGCGTTTACGGGGTGTTGCAAGTTGTATTGTGCAGTTGGTGGCTTTATAGTTGATTGCGTTGATGCATGGTGCAAAAGTTGCTATTTACTGCGTAATTTTTATGTTTGCCGAACATAGAGTTTTTGTATGAGTATGGTTTTTATATGGTGACTTTTGATGGTGTATTTATGGTAATTTGAGTTTACTATTGTGATGTGCTGAGTTGTTTATGATTATGTTGTATTGTTAATAACGCGCTGTTGCGAGTTTGTTGCATCTGTTGTTGAACAGTGATAACATAGATGTTTGGAACCTTCAGAAAGCTTTAAAGTTATGGCGTGGTGTGTAGTACGTCAAGGATGCACTCCACTTTGGAGCACAGCAGATGCTTCTGATGCTTGGTGTGTTGATGGTGCCTCATTAGATGTTGATATTATAGTTTTGACTTCCTGGGGTGTGTTTTATGTGATGCGAGTTTGCTTTTTTGTTGTGGGTCATGCGAGATTTGTGGGTGTGTCGTGTTACTTGTCGTGAAACTTACCGATGATGATGTTCAGCTGTTATGTGTGATTAAAGTGTTTATAGCAGTACATTGTTGGTTGACTTTATTAGCAAAGCTGCTACAGTGTGACTATGTTTATATAATTATAGAGTGGGTATTTTGGGTGTATGTAAGACTGTGTGTAGTTACTAATTTAACGGTGGTGAATTGCCTGCGGGGTATGTGCGTGGGTGTGTGGGGTTCAGTATATGCTTTATTATGCTTTGGGCATACATGTTGCTACATTTTGGTGATGACTGGTTGTTGTGCCTTGTTGACTTAAGTGTGTTCTGGGTGGACGTTATAAGTATAGGTTGTGGTGTAGCGCGTGTAGTTGTCGATGATGCGTTACAACTCTTGTGGTTCGTTTTTATAGTACTGTAGTGATGCTGCTAGGGTTGCACAGATTGCAACTTCAAGCCCTTGCGATTTGTTTATTTGTTAAGCTTATGTAGATTTTGTGCCTACATTTGGTAGGTTTGACTATGTTGTTTTTATAGTAAACTTGGTTTTGAGATAGTGTTTATATTAGAGTTGTACTTTAACGTTTATTTTATTTGGAACTTGCTATGTAGTTGGATGGTACGGTGGTAATCCACACTGTGTTTAACCTGTTAGTTCTATTTGGAACTCGGCATGCACTGATATTCTGTGTTGTCGATTGCCGAAGCATTGTTTTGTTATTTAGGTTTGTTATGAACGGCTATTTCGTGATGTGATATTGTAGAGCTTGTTGCGTGTTCTTTGTGTTAGGTAGGTTGATTTACTAAGGTATTTTGTTGTTTTATTATGTTATTTTAATGGTTTGCTGCTGTGGGATTTTGTTTAACTTTGATGCTAAGTATGCGCTGTGGATAGTTTATTATTGCATCGGTTTAGTGCTGAACGGATGCAGATACTCATATATTTGTTATGTTAGCGTGTTTATGGCTGATATGGTTGCGTAAACTTTTGACAGTTATCGTTAGTATGATGGTTGTGGGTGTGCTGCTTTTGGCTGGCATGTTTGGCGGGAATTTGTGTTTTGTGGATTTGCTTGTAGACCATGTAGTTGCTTGCATTTTGCGTTTTTGTGTATGTTGCGTTGATTATGCTATAATTCGGAGACTTGTGGGTTTAACCTGTAGAAACTCCTTGTTTCAGTGGTTTGCGGTTCGTTTAATTTCAAGTTTGCGTGCGTGTATGGGTTTTTGGTTTAGTGTGTTTGTGTGGTACACCATTATGATGCGTGGTGAAGGTTTGGTTAGTTGTGTGGTGGTATCGATGTTTTGGTTGTACTTGTATGTTTGCTAAACACTATTTGTCTATGTTAATTTACGTGTGATGATGTTTACTGTTGGTTGTGGACTTAAGTAGGTTGGATTTGGGTGGTCTTTTGAGGTGTGGCATGCTGTTTTAATTATATGATTGCTGAAGTTTTTATGAGCGGGCTGAGTGTTGGTAATTTTGCTTTAACTTGTGTGTGTGGTGAGCCGTTAGGGGTGCTAGTTCAATTACGATTTGTGTTTGCTTTTACGTTGTGTTTTGTTGTAAGAATAAACATAAATTATTTAGCTATTGTAATAACATGTGCACTTTCTTTTTAAATTTTATTACGTTTGATGTCTAGTGTGTGATAAGTTTTTGCGTTACTTCTTGATGCGACCGTTTAGGGGAGTTGCATATGTTTGATTGATTTATGTATGAAGATGTTGACTTATTATGCGGTAATTTGAATGTTGGTGTGTAGTGTACGCTGTGGGTTTACGTTTAGGTGCTGGTTTGCAGGTTATGGCTTGACAAGATGTTTGCTTTTAGGTGTTGCACTGGTATGGTATTGGTTTGTTACCTGTGTATTGACATGTGATTGTGGTATTCGTATTTCATAGATTGCTTCGCGGGTTGTTTTGCTTGTTATTGCCGTTGCACTTTGTGCTTTAATGGTGTTGTTTGCTGGAGATGTGCTTCGCGATGTTTTGACTTGTGGGTTTAGCTTGCTGGCATGCTTATGGGTGTTGCGCAGGTGTGATTGGTGTTTGCTGGATTTAGGTAAACCCTGTTAGCCATTAGATTTTATACTGTACATAGGGTCTATATTTATTGCCTGAGTTTGATGTCTGCATTAAATGCTTATGAATGATGCTCCGTGTGTTTGCTTTTAATTGATTAACTATGTACGCTGTTGTGTCTGATTATGGTTGCTTACGCTAATGTGGTGTTTGGGTGCGTGCAGCTTGTTTACTGGTTTTAGACTACGTTGACGCTTACGTTTTAGTGTTTTGAAGGTTTGTGTACAGTTTAATAAGGTGGGCATAATAAGGTTGTGTTATGGCTGTTTGCTCTCGAGAGGATTGTGTGGTTATGATGCTTGTGTACTAAAGTTGTTACGTAGGTTGCTTGCACTGGTTGTATTATGGTTGCGGGTGCGTGGTGGTTACGGTGGGATTCGTGTGATTGTACTTATTAACTTGTGGTTGTTTTGGATCGGTTGTATGGTGTTGAATGCTTAATTGCTTGTCAGCTGTAGCTGCTTGGAATTTGCAGATGGTTTGTGCGTGTTTGGTGGGGTGGGGTAGTGCGTTGGATTGTCATGCTTTAAGCTTAGGGTTTATTGCATAAGGTTACATATGCTGATTGATGCTTGCGTGTGTGAATGGTACATATAATTACATGGGTGTTTCCGGTTGTTTTCACTTGCTTTTGAATGTTCGTTCTTGTGGTATAGGTTTGAAGTTTACGTGCATTTATATTTGTACTTTAGGGGTTATTTAGACTGAGATTGAGTTATTATTGCAATAGTTATAGTTGAGGGTTGATTTACTTGGTATTACGAATGTACGTTAAATCGGTGTAGTAGGTTAGGTTTTGCCGTGGATTTGTGATTCGCTAGATGTCTTACTTTGGTGTGTATTTAGTGGATGTAACAATTTTTTGTTTGTGCTTGGACTAAGTATTTGATTTAGTTGTTTTATTTTGACTGTTTGCTGGAAACTTGTTACTCACAATGTGTTGGTTAGTATTTATAGTGATTGTGATAACTTTTGTACGTGTACTTGTAGGCATGGTTGCAGTTTGGGATGTGCATGTGGGCTACGCTGTGGTTTCGTTGGATAGTTTAGATTTGTTGGTGTGGGTGTGATGACTAACGTGTTGAAGCCTTGTTTGGTATGTGGTTTTGTGATGCAAATTTGCTGATCCTTGAAATGCTGCTTTGAGGTGATACTTTATGACCTTGTTTTGCCGCGTACTAGTAAGGGTTGACGCGCAACGCTGTGCTGAGTTTATGTAGGAACGATTTGCATGAAGCTTCTTAACAATTAGTTAGATGCTGGGGTTGTGCTACGGTCGTTGGTTTACGATAGGTACTTATTATTGACGGGAGTACTAGCTTTCATGGGTTGTGAATATGTGTACGCTTCGTGTTACAGATTTGTTACTACTTTGGCGGGTTACAGGTTGTAAGCTTGCAAAAGGAGGGGTTGGTGGTTACTTTGTGTAGTGTATAAACCTGTATTGGTACGAGTATTTTCGATTGCTGGTAGGCGGGAGTTGTGGTGTTTACAAGGTGTGTTACTGTGTTACTGTGTCATTGACTATGATTCAATGTTCCTCAGGTGCGTAAGCTTGGCTTGGACTTTGATAATTTGTGATGTACTTTTTGGTTATGTTAGTACATGCGTCTGAAGATTGAGTTGTGTACTATTGATTTGCTATACATATGATACGTTATATTGTGCTATTGTAATAGTTATCTGCCACAGTTTAGCGTTTTGTTATTACAATTGACTGGTAGTGCTTAGATTGTTACAATTTGTACTGCGTGGAGTTTCCTGAATAGAGTTGTTGTGTGTAGTGCGACATTACGTGTTTCCTTATGCATAGATTACGGGAAGTTGTGTTTGAAAGTGGTGATTTGCTTAGGTTTGTGGTTGATGAATTTATGTGTTTGTAATGTTGTTTTATTGTGATTTACTAACTTGGGTTTATTACCTACGAGTTTGTTGGGTTTGTTTGTGTGATTTTCGTTGCAAGTGGTTTGGGTAGGGGCGAGTTTAACACATACTTGCTTTACTTGCATTGGATGGTGATGTTAATTGTATCTTTACTGGTTGTGTTTGCGTGACGGGTTTGTTTTGCTTATGTGATTATATTACAGATTAAAGATTGTGCTGCTTACAGTGTATTGGTTGGTTATACTGTAGTTTGCATTTATGACATTTATATATAGTGATATTGTAATAGCTACCATTGCAATTGACGTTTGTTAGTTATTACTGTATAATGTAGAGTGTGATACTTTTGCGTGTTTTGTAGGCCGTAATGACATTGTTGTTTTTCATTTATGTGTGGTTGTGTTCGGTTTGTTAGGTTAGTTTAGCATTGTTAGGGTTGTATTTATTGTGCGAGACGGTTTGTGGGTGCATGGGTGTGTATAAGAGAGTCTAACTTGGTGGTAAGCGTTGTGGACCGGGTGTGTTTGTGGTGAATGATGAGTTTGCATGGATTAGGTTATGAGATGTTTCATGTGATGTTTACGTATTTTGGTTCGATTGAGGCTTGTTGTTGCTAGTTTTTTGAAACACTTGTGTTTGGTGTGTTTGGTTGGTGTGCGACATATTTTGTTATGAGTTTGCTTAGGTTTGGCCCAGGTGTTTGCTGTGATTGTGATTTACCATTTATGCCTTTTGAAGTGAATTGTTTGCTGATTCGCCTAGTGAGGGTTGTGTTAGTGTTTCCATATCGTTTTTAGTTGCTTGATGGCGTAGTTTGAAGGTTTGGTCTTGTTTCTGAGAGGTGTTTGGCTGCTTGACTGTAGGCTGATGGTTTTGGGTTGGTTGGACTATTACTGCGCCTGTGAAATTACGCTTGGTATGAGTTGCTTTAGATGACTTTGTTTTAGTTCGAACTGGGAGCTGTGTACTTACCCGGTTAATTGAGACCGATTGATTCATGTTTTAGTTGTCGGCGGGAAATCTTGGATTTACGACTTGGGCTGTGGTGTGTTGTGCGACTTTCCGATGATTGGTTACGCATATGCATTTTGGTATTTGCTTTGTTTTAGCTTCGATTGTTGTTTTTGATTTGCTGTTTCGAGTTTAGGTGGTTGTGTTGCCTAAGTGGTACACTTGTTATGGGATGCTTTGCTTAGGTTGGTTGTAGGTCAGGAGTGTTTGGTGTTGGTGTTTGTGCAGTGATTTCGCAGGTAGGAAACTTCGTGAGAGTGTTATGCTTGTGTTTTGTTGTGTGTATGCTTGTGTTAGGGTGGGTGGATTAGTCCGCTTGTGGGTGGTTTTTA
This sequence comes from Vickermania ingenoplastis, assembly GCA_010157825.1. Taxonomy (NCBI): domain Eukaryota; phylum Euglenozoa; class Kinetoplastea; order Trypanosomatida; family Trypanosomatidae; genus Vickermania; species Vickermania ingenoplastis. Next base: position 3,995 of record VFSE01000120.1, on the reverse strand, counting down.
TGGTTCAGCGGGGTTCCAGTTGCGCATGCTTCTGGTCCAATTCCTGCATTTTCCTATACTAGATTTGAGTTGGGTTTGCAGCTGTGAGAGTTTATGAATTGCGTGTCTTTATACTACTGACCTTACACGGGTTTGACGCGTACGCACTGCTGTTGATCAACTAGAGGTTTGGGTACTTCCTTGAGGCTTAGTTTACTTAGGCACTGGAGTTTGCTTGTTGTACTGTCAGCTATATGGTTCTGAACTTTGATTTAGGGCTGTCCTCCTGGATAATGGTTGGTTATCTTGCAGGGTGGTTGTGGGAATTTACATATCTGTTATGTTTGCCAGAATTGGTGGTTCGCTAAGGTTCGAATTTTGGTGGTGTAGTGAGTTGCTTGGTTGTCGGTAGATAGGCCATTAGTAGTCAGGAGTGTTGCGCTGTTGTTCTGAATGGTTGGCTGTGCGTTGTTTTAATGCGGGCATGAGCAGGTTTAGATTAGGAAGTTCTGCACCTGGCTATATGGGCTTTATAGCACTTTTCTTGTGTATTTTGGTGGATTGTGCTATTTTGAGTTTCGGTTTAGGCTTACTTGTAGAGTGCCTTGAGTATTTCGTTGTGTGGAGGGTTGATATAATATAGGTTGTAGTCTTTGTAGTGATGTCCGGCAGACTTCTGGGGTTGGCTTTCCGAGGGGTCTGTACGAATAATTTTGTTCGTCGGTAGTGCAAACGTGTGGGTTGGTGTTTATGTTGCTGCGTTTAGGTAGGTAATTGCTGCTTTAGATTTGTGGGTTTATGAATTTGGTTTACTTTGTAAATTGTGGGTGCTTGTGCAAAATCGTGGTGCGAATTTGCTAGGTTTAAATTCCTGGGTTTGTCTGCCGATTGTGGGTGATTTTGTGTGATTTGGGTGTACTTGTGATGCATGCGCTCAGGGTAGGAATTTCAGGGTTTGTTGTAGAAGGGCGCATTGCCTTTGTTTTGTTACTGTTTACGGGCTAGGGTGCAGCTACGATTTACTTTCATGGGTGTAAATATTTGGTGTGCATGATGTGGATTTTCGTAAGTGCCACGGGAAACTTCTCTGATGGAGGGTTGATATAATATAGTGCTGTACGCTATACTGGTGGGGTCTGCCAGGGGTTTGCGGCTGCCTCGGAATAGGTTGTACAGAGTGTGTCTGACTAGCAGGTGATTTAGCCTGCATGATTGTGGCTTTGAGGGCCACGGGTATGCCTGCTGTTGTAGGTGTTTTGGGTGCCTGGGCTGCAGTTTTATTGTGCGAAGCGGGTTTTCGGACAGTATGGTGCTGGTGGGTGACACTTGGTGCTTTGCCCGAATTTGGTGTGGTTTGTCGGGGTTTGTGTGCTCTTACGTGGAGTGGTGCTGGGGATTTGTCTGGATTTTGCTTTCGGGCGCTCAGCCGGTTTTGAGCTTGCTGTATTTATGATTTGTGTATTGCCTACGAGCTGTGATTTACTATAGTGCATACTTGTTATTCATGCATCACATGACGGTTTTCGTGACTGCCTTGAGGGAACTTCTTTATGGAGGGTTGATATAATATAGTTGCAGGATATACTGGTGAATGTTCTGGTGGGTGGAGGTTGTGGCTGCCTCTGGATGCCTGTTGCAGAGTAAGTTTGCCTGCAGGGGATTTAGGTTTGTGTGGTTTGAGTTTGTGGAGAATACGTGTAGCTCCCATTGTTGCAGATGTTTTGCGTGCTGGAGGATGTAGTTTTTGTTTGTGTAGGATATGATTTTAGACACGGTAGAGTGATGGTGGTGTGTTATTTGGTGAATTGCGTGGTAGTTGGTGTGGTTTAAGCTTGGTTTGTGGAGGTTACATGGTGTGGGGTGCTTGGATTTGGCAGAGTTTAGCTTTCGGGCGTTCAGCTGTGTTCGTGTTTCTTGTGTTTATGTTTGTGTGTTGTCTAGGGTTGCGGTTTTAGTATGTGTGAGCTCCATAGGTATGCACCGCGTGTGAATACTTGTAAGTGCCTCGTGAGATTGGTTTTGTGGAGGGTTGATATAATATACCTTGTATTGTTCTGGGTTTGTAACACTGCATTGGGAGGTAGTTGTAGCGCTTCCGCGGGTTGCGCTTGCAGGTTAGGCTGTTGGGTTTGGATGGTGTGCACTGGCTACGAGGTGCTTGCGGGAACTTGTTCGCCACGAGGCTTTATTGTATGGTGTTTGTACTGTGAGTTGGAGTTGCATTAGCTTGAATTGGGTTTTCATGATTTACGCGGGGGTTTGCATATTTGTGGAGGTTTGTTTTGGGTGTTTGGGGTGATGTTAACTTGGGGTGCACTGTAGAGGTTGCTCTTGGATTTGTGAATTACCTCGCGAGCTTGTAGATTGACGAGGCCTTATTTTGAGGGTTGGTTTACGTTGTTAGCGAGGCTTGTGTGTTCGCTTGGTGTGATATGTGCGTTTGTATTATGGTACTTTCTTGTGAGTGTTAGCATCGTTGGCAGGGCAAGACTTGCAGCTTGTTTTAAGTTGCTGCTGGGGTGTTAGGTGGGTTGATGGGTGTCGTGTATTTATTGGCAATCAGTTAAGGTAGGTATAGTTTTGTGGATGTTGACTTGCTGTGAATTACAGACGGTAGGTGGTGGTTTTAGTACAGGTTGTCGAGTGTTTGTTGGTTGTTTTACAAGGGTTGAATGTGACGTGTACTTTTAGGAGTGGTATGCTAGTTTGTGTTTTGTGGTTTTTATGATCTGTAGGATTGTTGATAGTTTTGCTTGGAATGCTGGAGGTACTTTGAGTGGTTTTGGATTGTTGTAGTACTTAATTGAGGTTCGATAACTTTCTGTTTGGGAGGAAACGTATACATTAGGTGTGTGCGTGTCTGTGCGTTGTGGGCACGCATTGGAGTTTATTATTTATATACTGAATTGAGGTTACTTTTGCAGCGGGGTGTTTGAGTGTATAGTAGGGGGTTGTGGCATATAGACTTGTGGTGTACGGGTAGAATTGTTGTTGCATTCAGTATTGTGTGTCCTTGCAGGTGACTTGTTTGCATTGTTGATTTGCACAATTTGTGTAAATTGGATGTGGATTTTGGGTGGAGTGTTATACTTTAGTACAGAGTTCAGGTGGTAACGTGAGCTTGTGTACGTGTACTGTAGGTTTAGAGTTTTAGGTTTTAGTTGTTTATTTAACCATTAAGTGATATTCGTATTTTTCCACTACTTTTGAGTTTAGAAGTGCGCTTATTTATTCATTTTGGGTGATGGGTTGCCGTGCTTTGGACCTTTAAGTTGATGAGTGTGCAGAGCCTGTTGATTCTGCAGATTCCGTACTAGTCATATTGCGAGTGTGATTGACTTTGTGTGTTACGTTTGGGGTGGGCATGTTTATGATGTTCCGTTGTGTTGCTTTTTTGCGCGGGATGATATGTAGTTCTCACTGTTGCTAGGTTGGGCTTGGTTTGATGTATGATGGTTTGTTCTTCAGCACACCTATTGCTTTCTTGATTTATAGACTGGTTGGGGTGCAGGTTTTAGCTTGTAGCTTGTGATTCTAGTTATGCGTTTGTAGGGTTTAGTTAACGTTGAATTTGCGATGCGCAATTGTGATGCACCTGCAATGGGGTTTCTTTACTCGAGTTGTGTTGGTGTTTTCGCAGGCGAGCTTAACGTGGTACATTGTGTTGTGATTGACTTTACTTGTTAGCTGTGTATGATTGTAGCATGTAGGATAGGTTGTGGTATTGGCTAGTTTTGGTGCTTTGTGTGGGGGTTTTAATTTATGGCTCAGGCATGATGTTTGTTGGAGGGCATGTGTTCCTATAGTTTATTTAATGATGGTACTTGACCGCAGGGGTGTTTTGATGCATACTGGCGCCTGTACTGTATAATGATTGAAGCACATTTTTATGCGAAATGTGGTTTGACATTCGTATAGGTGCCATAGGAATGAGAGCGCGTGGTGGGTGGGTTTTAAAGTGGAGCTGGTTTGAATAGTGAATATTTACGTTTAGCGGTGTATTGTAGTGGGTTTTA
>VFSE01000119.1:0-35567 GCA_010157825.1 Vickermania ingenoplastis | reverse complement strand
AAAAGTAACCAATTATCACTAATAACATGACAACAAAACACATCAACCATACTTCCCAACCGTCAAAACTAAGTTTACAACAAACTACTAACATTTACCAGTGCCACAGTAAACTACAAAACATATTCAGGAACGTTAATTACACCTGCTAGTAGCCAACTACTTATGGCATGCAAAATCATACAATCACACACACGAAATACATAAACTCACCACACAAACATCAAACCCACAAACACGCAAACAAATCATAACCAATAGGCAACTAAATGGGCACATGCAGTCACATTCCCACAGCAATCATAAGCAATACTTTGAGATTCACAAAATTAGTGCAAGCCTACGGTATAAATTACAGCTAACAATCAAAGCAACGTAATAAAGTATTAGCCCACGGAAAACAAAAACCAACGCAACAAAGTCCTCGTAAAAATTGTTCGACAACTCACGCAATAGAAGAATAAAACTAAGCACATGGTGTGAAATAATAGGCATCACAGCCCTCAGGCACAATCCAAATACACACAACCCCACTCAGTTTGCAGCGATTCACGCAAAACCAATCCATAACCCAGAACGCCACCAGCACAATCAAACAATAACCACTTAATTGAATTCTAAAGCTACGCAGAACCACATCCGCAACAGATAAAGTTAAACAATCACAAACGTAATTGCGTGCCCAAGTCCAGCGCTTATGTCAGGGCTCAACACGGAACCAAACAAGTACACCTGCCTACTACAATTGTCGACTACAGCATAATACAAATACCACAAACGTACAGCAATTCACCAACTAAAACCAACACTACTAAGTGTTCCACAGCAGCAGCACAACAAGTATACACAATGCCATGTAGAACACAAAGCAACACATGACTAAATTAACTAAACTATTAGATTAGATGTCCACTGTAATAATTGCTTCAAATAAAAGTACTCATGTGCTATTACTATAATAATCTTTCATATACACAATAAATTAACATTAATATAACATTCACACCTTAAAGTATACCCATCCACGCCCAAGTATCACGCTAAAATCTATTGCTAATACATCACCTGCAAGCAATTAACAAACGGATCACAAACACGCACAAAACTGCCAAGAAACAGAATAATAAATGCAAAGCATAAACTAACCAAGCAACAAATACACATCGCATCGCCACCCAGGCCCGCGCAAAGTACCCACACTGGAACCACAACGCAAAAAACACACCTCACAAAGGTCTCCCGTATAACACACAAACATATCAAGGCGTAAAACACCCCTAGCGCAAAAACTACAACAGTTATCAGCCAGTCAACATGACACCCGTGTATACGATCATTAAAACCAAATCAATTTCAGCGCAAACTCATCAGGCCCACAGCCGGCAAACGTACACAGAAGTATTCAAACAAACACAGTAAATACAAAAACCCCAACAATTATACAGTATAACCTCTACGCCAACATACCACAAAATGTGTTAATAATTTCACTAATACTACACAAGGAAGCAACCCAATCTGCCGATAAAGGCACAATTATAGTAACCAGTCAAGCCAGTTAAAATCACCCAACAAACAAAATCCACTAAAGACTATTAGACACAAAGCTGCCACCTATCAAAGCAAACATGTATCGTGACTAATATTCACGATTACATACGAATACCCAGCCAAACATCAAATATAGCGTAAGAAAACAACAGCAAAGAATCTACATGCACCAGCTCCGTCAACTGCAGCACCCCAACCAACTCGTAAACAAGTATCGTATCAAACTTATCCATCAACAAAGCAACACAACCTGCAAACCAGAAATAAAAACCCATCAACCGTTCAGTTATATCAGTAGAAATTTACATTAAAATAACATAACACTAAACTAACTCAAATGGGAATAACACGAATTCATATTTGATAGATCATGCTATTACAACCCACAAGCAAAGTATAATTTAAATCACACACACGTATATAAGCATCACAAACATTTAAAACTTACATCCAATAAACAGGTCCACAACTACTACACGAATAAACTAAACTATCCATCGATACTATGCCCACGCAAACGACCATCACCAGTGCAACACCACGAATGCAAGGTTGCACAAATCAACACTGCATCAGACCTAAACAAATAACTTTAAACTATTACCAATAGTCGAAAACCAACCTGCAAGCTACACCAACACCTTAAGTGGAAAGTCTATCCTATGGCGCAAACTTGTTAATAGTACCAGCACCTTTCATGCGAAATGTCGGAATTCCAACGCACCTTCACCGTAGAATAACAAATACCCTACCCAAAGCAAAATCTCGGGTTTCAGGTGCTAATTATCACAAATTCATATCAATGCACAATACAGTGGGTAACGTTAATCAGAATCAATATTCATAGTAACCTGGCAGCCCGTAAAGCAACCTCCACTAACATTCACTAAATCATTACTACGCAATAAACCACAATATACATACTTAAACGTGCGCAATCAGCTCCAGCACAACCTCTACTACAAACAGCACTACATAACTCGTAAACAACGTAAGTACCTCAACTACGTCACACTAACATCAACCTCAAGTTAACAGTTATCAATCTATACCTGCCAATTTACACACAAAATCTAAGTACACACTTAACTGTTATTCTAGCCACCAATTACGCACTCATTGCAGTCTAGTAAGCACAAAAACAACACACTATCCGCAGCTCACACGCATTCCAGAGCAACCAAAACCGCATTCCCGCCCATCCAAATGGGAGCTTCATGAAACCAAAACTCATAGCCCATGAATACCCAACCAACCTTACCTACACGGTTACCACACTAGTTCATCAGCAGGTGCAACACCTAAACCCATAACACCAAACACCTCACAAAACTCATAACTACCACACCAACACCAATTCACAATCACGTGTAAAATCTCGCTCAAACATAAGAATACAACAAACGTACTCGCAATCATACAACCAATCACTCTATGCATATACACGTAGCGACATATTCCGGATAACAGCTCAAAAAACAACACACAACCCGTGCCCATAGGTTACAGCACTGATTTATCCCAAATATGTACAAAACACTTAACCACATCAATTTAAATGTTCCGCAAACACCACAGTAAAACACGCTGTGCGCACTCAAGCTGCACGTACAGCAGTAACCTACAAGTTCCAGGTATCCATCTCAAAGAACACCCACAGTCCACCAAGCTTTTGTGTAACTATATATACACAGGTTACAGATCACTAATTAAAATTTTATCAAACAACCAACTCCAAACAAACCTACAACACATAATATTACCATCTGTAAACCATTAGCCTATCAGCAATCGTTCATCAGTACAATCCAAAGGAAACTTGCAATCACACATGAAATGCATCGCTAGCACAAAAGCATCATCCGCACAAACACCTTATCCACTTACACATGCAAAAAATCTAACTCGCACGCCTCCAAAGCGAACGAATCAAAACACCACACCACCATACATGCCTCACCAGTATAGCCGCTACAGCCCATCGTGGAATCTCACTCTCACAACAAACATTCATCAGTAGCAAATAACGGTCGTTTCAGTTGGTACATAAATTGAATAAAATGTATAAATGCCATGCAACACAACAGCAAATCCAAATCATCAGTACATCGCCAGAACCTTAAAAGACAAACCAAACACTCGTGTACAGAAAACGCCACACTCTAAACACCTAGTCCGAATAAATCCTAAACACAAACGTTATGATACCATAGCATCCACAAAGCCACCAAATCAGTCGTAACAGCCATATCAAAGTGACATTTCATAATGTAAATGCGAAGTACTCCTACGTTAAATGCAGGCATAAATACCGAAACAAATAGCAGTAAAACTTTTACGTAACAAAACACGATATGTGTTGCACCCATCTCAAACATTTGCGCTAATCCACTTTCAGTCCAAACCTGCAAAACCAGTCAACTACCTGCACCAACCAACCAAATAGTAAATCACCAAAGTATACCCCCTGAAAGTTACAAGTACATAACACTAACTACATCAAAACAATACCATAAAGACACAACTCACAGTCAATACCCCGCAACAACCTGTAAAACCAAAATTTTAAGTCATATCCGAAACTCAACACATCCAGCCACAACAAAATGACCATCAACATACAAATTCCGGCTACCTATGCATAACAAACCAACTGCCAACTACAAATATATAACTAAACGACAAATAGTCTGCGTAAGCATTATAACAAATCTTTAAACGTTCACCACACCAAGCAGGGCAACACAGCCAACTATCATGACCACATTAACAACCCACCCGACGCAACACGTAAAGCTGCACCCAGTGCCAGCAATGCTGCAGCCTTTAAAACCATACTAACTGCAACCACCCTCGCAAACAACCAATTATCGCGCCTACAAGCCCGAAAACAACGTACCTACACATACTAATGCATGCATGGCGCCAACCCCAGCCTCGCAAATAACGACCAATCCAACACAACCTAACACCCCCAAACAATCGTTGCTCACCAAAACCCACCAACCCATCAAATCCCTACACGCAGTACAACATCCACATCCTAAACCCCAAATTACACAAATTTCCGGAGCAATCTGCCAAGTCAGCAAACAGCCTAAAACAAATCCACCCCTCGCAATCACACTACCAGAATCCCATCAGAATTTGCAGCACACCGCAGCCCACAGTCACCATAAACTGCATGTCCATCCAATACCAACCCTCACTAGTCACTAGTCCACCCTAAGGAACCCATGTAACAGCCAAGCCCCAGTACCGCAAAGTGATGTTACTGTGCACCAACATGCAAGCACAAACCCAAAACCCAAAACCCGACAAGGGAAATCAAGCGAAACCCTTAAACCTACTTCACCACAAAATAGTTAAATCAACTGCACCTAAAATTCTACCTAATTACAACGTATATTATATCACCCCTCCAGCAAGCGCAAAACCCGCGGCGTGCATACACACCCTCAGAAAGTACATTCCAAGGCAAGCCCACAGCAGGTTGCACAACACCCCTGTAGGGAACAGACCCCTGGTGCACACCCACAAAATACCTCCAAAACCGCAATCTCACCTAGCAGGGGCCCATTCCCAGCCCATATTCCAAACCGTACGCAAACTCTGGAATCCCAAAAGCCCCAGCAAGCACTTGAAACCAGTAAATCCATAACTAAATCAATCGCGAACCAGCGCCTGAAGCCCAGCCATCCGGAAGCCACAGCCAAAACACCCTCCGGAAGGCACAAACCTGAACCCTACCAGTCCCCAAATACGTCCCGAAATGCAAATACAAACCCAAAATCACACTATGGTTATTAACCCACGCCTTAATACACCCCGCCCCAACACAATTTCCCCACATCACTCAAGCAACCCAATTTATCACTATATTATATCAACCCTCCAGCAAGCGCAAAACCCGCGGCGTACATACACACCCTCAGAAAACTCATCCCAATGCAAGCCCACAGCAGGCTGGACAACACCTCTACAGGAAACATACCCCCTGGCTCGCAATCACAAAATATCTCCAAAACCGTAATCCCGCCTAGCAGGACCTCCATTCCCAGCCCATAATCCAAGCCGTCCGTAAGCTCTGAAATCCAAAAGTACCAGCAAGCACTTGAGACCAGTAAAATCCATAACTAAACCCGACCGCGTAGCAGCTGCTAAATCCCATCCACCCGGAAAACCACAGTCAAAACACCCACGGAAGGCACAAACCTGAACCCCACCAGTCCACAAAAGTGTCCCGAAACGCAAATACAAACCCAAAATCACACTATGATCATTAACCCACGCCCTTAACACATCCCACCCCAACGTAAACCCACCGCAACACTCAAGCAACCCAAATTACCACTATATTATAGCCTCCTCCAAGCTACAACTTTCCCCCACGACATACCCGCAAATTCATCAAACTCAAATTCCAAATTAATCTCGAACCCTCAGTGCATTAAACACATGTACAAAAAGTAGGCTCGAATCGTCCTCAAGCACAAAGTGTCCACAAGCCACAGTTGCTCAAAGCCAAATGGCTCTGCACAAAAACTTATCGTGTCGCACGCAATCAAAACCCAGAAAAACCCAAAGTCACATGTACCCCACAAAAGCAACCACCACAAGCTCACTCAAATACCAAGCCCAGCACCTGTATCCGGAAACGCAACTCCCACGGGTACCCACCAAAAATCCACACTCAACTACTCGTAAACATGAAATCTTCAAACCAGTAAGTATCAAAAACGAATGCAATCTTCAACCAGCAAAATCTAAAACACTATCAGCCCGCCACGCCCGCAACCTGGCCACACCATGTCGAGTAATTACCACGTCTACTTCACGCACACACGGCCAAGCAACACCTGTATCGCATAAACTCAATGCGTAGCTCCCACTACACAAACAAACTTCGAAGCACCTGAAAAGCTACATCAAATTCCAAAACAGCCCACCACCAAACCATAACACCCCAAATTCCCACGTAATCGAACTTACTCAAATTTAATAGCACCACACCCAAGTCAAAACACAACGTAGCAACTTATATTAACTGAAAACACAACCACGTGGTTGCACTACCAAAACAAAAAATCGTCAAGCTACACCCCAAGAACAGATCGACGGCTCCAAAGTGCGATCCAAGCAAAGAAAGTACATGCAACACAGACCCCGTCCAACCCAAATCGAACAAGCTATATGCAACTTTACAAAAGAAATCATGTATGTCGAACACTAACCTCTCCAAACCTGTGTCATACAAACCAGCCGCACCCACCCAAAAACAACAAGCCTATGACAGATCTTACAGCCATCGCATCAAAACCACCCAAAGCTAGCGTTAAACACAAACATGAACCATACCCACATAACACACCCACATAGTATTCAGTCAAAACACTACTGTTCGCCAACAGGCAATTCGCAGCATCCATAACGACCCACCACACCGGACAGTTAAATACAGCAACAATTCATGTCAGTGTCGAGTGAAATACTAATGCAACCCAGCAGCGTCATAACACCATAAACACGTCACAATTACCTAATACCCATGCGTAAAACAACCCGCGATACTACACACCGTCAAACGCAAACACAAAGGTCAAATCCAGTCAACAACAGCTCCAGAAGTACCCACAACCTAACATCATCGCCAATTAAAAACTCACGGTTAACACACCATTCATACATAGCAAGTTTAAAACCACTAACACTTTAAAGCGCTAAACAGCAAGTCAACACAGTTCTTCGTGCTTAATGCGCCTACACAATACACCCAACAAATCACCACTAAAATATCGCACTCCTATCCGGGTAAAAGATCACACCCCAAAGCAAGTTTCGAGTTGCACCACAAATGATCTCTGGTCAACCTAACCACCATCATAAAAGCAATAAACTCGCGTGCCACAATAGTCCACAAATTCGACACCTCGAAATCACACAGCCAAAACACGTTAAATACAAGACCAAAAATTGCATACAATAGCCGTTCATCGCGGAACACGAAACACTGCACTACAAAAACATAACCAATTTAATCCATAGAATACACATACTGCACAAGTTCAAACAAATCCGCCCCTACACCACAAATTCGGCAAGCATTCTAAGCTATAACATACCTGAAGTTAAAAACAAAGCAAAACTCTCATACAAAAGAAACTGGAAGCGACTGCACAACTAGCAATAAGCACCATACCAGCGAATTTAGAACTCAGCAACGCCCTCGCACTATGCCAGAATGCCGCACACATGAAGAACACACAATAGTAGGAGCAGTTAATCACTAAAACAAAAGACCTTTCAAAGCACAGACAAAAATACGCCACAGAAGAGTAAAACAACACACATGTATCAGTAAAACTTAAACAAGCCAAATCCAATCCTAATAGCAATATTACAGCAAGCACACCTAAAACAGAATATGTAACAATAATATTCAAAAGTAATTCACAGGAACCCACAGCTTCACAATTAACCCCCAACCTTAATATGTGGCAACCCACACGCAACACAACAAACATAACATACACAACAATATACCAAATCTAAATATAAGCGTCATGCACGCAAACCTAAGATAACAATCACCACGAAAATCATAACCATGGTGAACAGAATTCACCCATAAACACACAAACAAACACAAACACAAGTACCTCACAACGCTACGTAAACCCATACCACAAATCCACTAAACAGTAAGCACGAATGGAGTTTATAACACCAAAACTCAAATCCGTGGCGCAACACCCACCTACCACAACCACATGACCATTCAACTGTGCAAGCAACCCTCACTCACACAGTGTAAAATAACCGAAACTCGTACTAGCAAACTAAATCACCAACAACGTAAAATTTTATTAGATATTACACCTCATCACTACAGAAAGCCACCGGCACATACATCACTTACAACACATAGCGGAAACCAAAACTAAAACACTTGCAAATTAAATCAACAACACAACAACCCATCCATCACCACCCGTAATCTACGTAAAACCAACTATACTCCGTCGTACACCAATCCAAAATCTTAAAATGTAAAGCAACCAGAGTAAACTTAGTGGCCAATGGCAGCTTACCCCAAACCACAAACGCGTAAACGAATAAAACTCCACAACCCACCTAAACATTCCAGCCAACGCAGCAAATCCTAATCACAATGCAACAATTAAAGCCACAAACATACAATCCCTAAACTCCATAATAAATCATAACGTATAATATACAAGAATCCACGTAACCATTAAGTCGCAAACTAAAGTAAAGTAATTATTGCCCAAACAACCCTACCCTCGTGCTAAGCAAAACATAGTTACCTTGTCAATACAAAACAAGTTCATATAAAGAAATTAAAGCTCGCACCATAAGCATCAAACCTCAATAAGCAACATGCAACACCAATAACGGATGCCTGCCATCACCTTGCAACAAATAACTTAATCACACGCAACAACCTATCTAGTACAAGCAGCTCAGACAATCAACACAAGTCACCTACAGTAAGTATAAAGTCCTATAACGCAAGTTAAAACAGGCAATCATTTAACACCAACATACTCAGTCAATACTAGCACTTAAAACCACCTACACATACAGAACCTCTGCATATAACCCTAACCCAAAACACAGACAAGGCACTCCGATTCCAACTTGCAAGTAATACAAACACATTACAAACCCATACAACTTAGAAGTGTTCACACAGTATTTACAAACAAACCGCACTTATCAGTCTACATAAAATATCAAAGCACCCACCTGTAAGAAGCACACCTACACCACCACAACTGTGTACAAGGATCTAAACTCGCGGCGCTCCCATCAAAGCAACCCCCACAGAATTAAACAGAACTCAACACACAGGAAACATCTAACAAGTAGATACACACCCAGCACAGAAAACAACCAATACTGTACACTACGCAAAACAGAAACTCGCACGTAAGTCAAACAAATAAAGCATCAACAAACAATATCATCGGAGTTTATCAAATGTAATAATTTTTAGAAATCTTTTTTATTTACTATTACAAAGCTAACCGCAATTTTATCTATTTAACTATCAACCCAAACAATGTATCTTAACGAAGACAATCATATGCATAGAATAACAAGCATTCAAAACAAAAATAACCAAATTGCATAATCAGACGCAGCACTTAATAACACCAATAGCATGCACAACTACTCAACAAAATCACAAAACCATATCCACACATATTAAGCATAAACGTGTCCTAAGCACACAACCAACTAATAGCACAAACCCGTCTACCGATATAAGCAAGTAACGACCATATAAACCTCCCCCTGCAAGCAATACTAACCAAGTATTAAACCAACAAAACTCACTTGACCACCTAACCATATGGCCTAATAAGTGCATAAAACAAAACATACAACAACCTCGCAAAACCGCAACAATTATATTAAAAACATGTATCCTAAATTAGGAATGCACAAAAAGCTATGCTCATTTATACAAAACACTTTCCTTAAACAAAATCTACAAGTACAGCCGTCCGCAGCCCACCAACAACTAAAAGTACATAAAACAGCACAAACTATCCCACAAATCATCCCCCAAGGTACATCACTATATGCACAAACTAGCAAGCAAAATAACAACGCAGCTCCTATAAGGTACAAACTCGCAATAACAACCCAACCCACACTAACTAAAATTAGTATATACTAGCACAACTTTAACACAGCAATAAGAAATCACTTACCCAGCACCTAAACCATGCGGGGAAACATCCAACACACAAGCCCATATAACAATCATCTCACGTAAAATAATATCAAAGCAAACTAACTAGAACCACCCACCCTGAAGAACCCAAACTTGCAGCACCATATGCTCGATACAAATGAATCTAGATCACAAAAGCCACTATCAACGCTTCACAACTAACCAGCACTTTAGACAAGAAACATTACCGTAACCACAAAGTGTCAGCACTGTATGCACTAAACCATAGGTACCCCGCCCGTATATGCAAGGCACACACTACGCACACGTGAATCTTAATCTCACATGAAGTGTTCAGTAAACTTAAAAAACAACACTGCAAGTAATCTAACAGCTTATAAACCACATACATCTAAAACACAAATCAATAAGGAGTACCATACCAACGCTTGCAAATCCCCAGCAAACCAATTCTCAATTAAAAGAAACTCATCCGCAGCTTGTACAACGCATCTAATCAGCCACCACCATGAACATACAAACACCAACCATTTGCAGAATCCACTACATTCAAGCGCAAAACATACGCAATGCTTGCACTACGATTGCAAATTTGCACACCCAAAGTATTCCTAACTATATCGCGTGCGCTATCAGAAAGCAAAATAAGCGTCCAATCGTGTCCATCGCCTCAAACACCAAACCTGTCAGCCAAACACAAAAACATATAGTAACACCGAATGCAAATTCCACAGCTCATCGAAATCAGCAAATCAAAACCTATACATAACAGTCAAACACTCTTATATTGCAAAGCCCACCGACAATATTACACTAGAGATAATAACTGTACTCCCAACCTAAACAACACACGTATCCGCGAGCAAATATAAAATACGCATCAAATCAGACAATTAGGCAGACCGACACTACCAATTCTACACCAACGAATTTAAACAATCAACGAACTATGTAAAACAAATCCCATGCAACATAAATAATCAAGAGATCCGAACATACAATCTGAAGCCGACCACATAAACTCCATGTAAAATCAACAACACTATATTCAAGTTATCGTAATACCATCGGCATTAAAAATAAATAAAATGAACTATTACACGCTTAAACTATGTCATAATCATCACAAACAGCACGTAACACACGTACAAGAAACCTACAAACTGTATGCATTTACAAACAAGCTAAATAACTTAACACCACCCCACGAATCAACGCGAGTAACCTCCGTTAAACACAGAGTCAATCCCCACTATAATAAAACCCCCACCAATCAACTACCCACAAAACCTATCAGCAGTGAATCAATATCCACACCTTACTACCCGCAAATCGATAAGCACAAAGCCCACATGCAAGCGTACATGTGCCTAAAATACCAACCAAAATCATGAAAGTCTCGCTTCAAGCGCTGTAAAACCTAGCAAAATGGAGCATCTACACTCGCCAAACGTATATGGCAAAGAAAGACACTATGCAGGTAGCAAAATAACAAATCCAACGTGTACAATTCTGTATTATGGAATTTACAACCTTTGCAGCAAAATCGGAACTCATGCCACAGCCTGCCAAACTACAACAAAAACCAAACCACCAACATGAAAGTCACGCAATCATAACCAAATAGCACAATACAACAACTCTCATTCGCAAGTAAATTGGACTAGCTAGCTAAGCGCTACACCAATTACAAAATACGCAAAACATAAAGTAAACCAATTCTTACAGTTTCATACCAGCCTATTTATATAAACAACAACATATATAAACCACTAAACTCATTCGTTAAGAGATACAATACCAAATACCACCTAAAACACTCTAATAACAGCCCAAGCTTTAAGTATAACATTTACTACAATACAATCCACTATAAACAAACTCACAGCCATGTAATAATAAAAAACCACGTAAATAAGTATCTAACTATTACACCTACACAATCATAATATAACATAAAACAACATACATGCAAACTACTTTGAAACATAAACTTTAACTATTAAGCACAAACCCAGTATCCACCTACCAACTCGTAAGTTACACAAGCATCACGCGTAAACATCGCCTACACAAGGAGCTTAAAACTCAGTCACCACAAATCCAATTATAACTACAAAAAGCAAACCTATGCAAGGTATCAGTAGAATGCGCATAATAAACCACGTGTTCAAATCAAAATATGCAAGTATATGTTAAACCCAGCAACCTGTTTGAAAAAACAGGCGGAGTAAAGCATCCAAAATAGCAACCCATCAACACCTACACACGTAAAACCTACACACGTAAAGTAAATCATAGTCCATACAAAACCAAACACACCCACAGGAAGCCCAACAAGCATCACATGCTATATGCACACCTTGTCAATCGTGCACCAAATAGCACTCACCTCCAAACACATCCACGAGCAAACAACATTTCAAGATTACAATAAATAAAACATCAAAACACCACACCCATCAGCGTTCCCAATCTACACTCAATCCGACATACACTATAAAAGAGTGCGAAACAATCGGCCAAACATACCCTACATCAAGTTACCAAAGTAAACACGACTATCACACATCCACAACCCCGTACCCAAATCACAAGTCAATCGGAAATCCTACACAATCACACCACCTTGAGGTACACCGAAACACCTACACATGCAAGCACCTACCCTCTGCCTGTCAAAGGTAACACAACATCCCCAACCAGTGCACAAATCAAAATACCCAGCAAAGCAGGTGCAACTAAAATAATACAAAATTATAAGCATCCCCGTTCAAAGCATGAATTTAAAGCGTCCACTAAGTGCATCAAGCCAACCGTAACGCCACAGCACACCGCACCACCGTTCCAAAGCAAATAAGTCAAAAGTCCAATTAAAAAGAACCAATTAGCAAACCTACAAATCAGCATCAACTATCAGCTACCAACAACTAAGCTAACAATTTATAACTAAATAGTACAAACCCTGCGCCAGGGATAAACATTTAACCCACAATGTTCCAAGTCAAGCAACAACTACAGTAAACCCAACCAACACGCAAGGTAAAGCTACACAGCATACCCTGCACTAAACCCGCTATACTATCAACTGAAAGCATCGCTAAATCAATTCGATAAACACCTATCTACCGCGAAATCACATCTACGGATCCATCATCAATACTGCAACCGCATATAACATCCGAACTTCATTCAACATTCATAAAGAACATCCCCAAACCGACTACGTCATGGTTAAACTATACGCCTTAATCACCATTCACAACAAAGCTAAAGTCTGCACTCACAGACAGCTATCCCACAATCAGTCATACACGGAACATAACGCAGTACAGGCCTTACCAAATCCCTCAAACCAAATTCGAAACCCAAGGTAAAGCGCATTAGAATGCCACAATCACTACCTAACCACAAACAAAAACACAAACAACATCTAAATCCTACATCACCATATACAGTTCATCAACATATACAGCACAACAAAAATCGTAAATACACATTACCTGAACAACAGAGCTCAACAATCCTCTTCGTATGCCAACAAACCATACAAAAGCTCAAACGCAAAAGCTATCTTTCGGTCATTCATAGCAAAATTCAAAACCCTTAAAATGCCTATCTACGTGGACTTATCTATAGAATGAACTTTATTCAATGCCCATCACTGCAAGCATATTGCATTAGTCCACAACAACAAGCGCGAAAAGTCAGATATCAGCTCATGAAGAAGCAACAAAATATATGCACCCTGCGCCTAACACGCAACACCAGTTAAAACCCACACCCCCAAACAAGCATCAAAATTACCAAATTATGTTCCCCTGTATACAAAACCCATCAAGCAGTTAACATGGAAGCATAACCCCTCGAACACCATCTCTACAGCCGAAACCAGCCAACCACAGTGACATTTAATGGCTGCCCACCAAACAATCCCAGCCAAAGCCATGCACCCTAAAACAACACTAAACTACAAACCAATACAAGGCAGTTCAGAAACGCAACAATCTACCCGCCAACCAAACCTCAGTTCGCTTGCCAACCTCGCAGTCACCCCAGCCACACTAGGTCGTACCAACCCTCACAAAGTGGCATTCCTGGGATTACCACCAAACAACATAGCACACCGTCCATACCGGTCAACACTTCGCAAAACCTAAAACACAAAGTACCCCATTGTTTGTTTCTGTAACCCGACAACCCTAAAAGCCAAACTCACAAAAATCAAAACCAACCAAAATCCACATCCACACCCAAAATCAACAACTCCTTTAACCACCCAAAAATCACCTAAAATAAAGCTATTATACCGTACAAAGTACTCCAGAGAACCAGTGCATAGTTCACCAATCACCTTACACAGATCTATATTATATCAACCCTCCACGGCACAAGTTTACAGCGGCATTAAAGCAAATTCGAAACTCACAACATAACAAACCTCTGTGCACACATGTGCATTAATCACATCTGCATAATCACTACCAAGATCACCCACACACAAAGTACCCGCAACAAGCTGAACCTGAACAACCCACACCAGACCAACAAAGCCTCCGAAACACTTGCAAGCTGCAAGCTACCTCAACCCAAAGTAAAACTGTAGCAACTCACTACACGGCACACCTACACTCACACCAACAATCTGAGTTACCAACCCAACAGCACAAGTCACCCACATTAAGAACACATCCATGTTACATAGCAGGCCCTACGGAAACAGTCAAAATCCGCATTCCAAACTGGGTATTAATGACACCCTACAACCCATAACTTCTAAACACGCGTTCTATCACACGTCTTCAGGCAAGTCTGCCCATCAGGAACTATGCCATATTATACCAACCTCCAAAACTGAAGTTTCCGAGGTGCACCCCAAACAATAGTGCATCATCATACTGGTGCCAATCCACAAAACTTAAAATACAAAATACCTCATAATTGTGGGGTCACAACTCACCAATAGTCCTACATGCCATCCAAGCGCACAAAGAAAACCCAAAAACAATCAAAATGCACGCCCACGTCCAGAATCGACAACTCCATTAGGTCAGCCAAAAAACACCTAAAAATAAGGCTACTATACCCAATACTCCACCAATTAACCCAGAACCTAATACATCAATTGCCTTACACAACACTATATTATATCAACCCTCCAAGGCGCAAGTTTCCCGTGGCGTCAAGCAAAGTTGAAGCTCACAACGCATCAAATCTCCGCATACCAACCGTGCAGCAACTCAAGCATCCACAACAAAACACTGCCAAGACCAACACTCCTGAAGTACCAGCAACAAGGGAAACCCACACAACCCACACCACATCAGAAAAGCATCTGATACACTTAAAAGCCGCAAGCCGCCTAAATTCAAAGCAAAACTACGGCAACTCCTGCACTAACCAAATGCACCAACAGTGGTAGCCTGCGCCGTTATTCCAACAGCACCAGTCACTCACATTAAGAATCCACCCATGTTACGTACCAGAACCTAACAAAATCAGCCAAAATCCGCATTTCAGGGTGGGCGCCATTGGCACCAATGAAATCCAACAGTACCCCCAAGACACACACCTCAGCCAAGCCCAATCAGAAACTATGCTATATTATATCAACCCTCCAGCACCACAGAAACCCACGGCAGCCAAAATCTACAGTGCAGCAGTCACCGGTTTACCACATAAAGACAAGAGCAAACCTCAAAACCAACTGACCATGGCCGCAATCTAAACACCCGCTTAAAACAGCAACAAACACGGCTAGGAGCATCGACCAGCCGCCGCGAAACGCCCACAAACAACCAAAACCGGCAACCAGAAATTCACGCATTGTCAAGGCACTACCGCAAACATTCCGACCTACACTGCCAACCCATACAATCACACGCCTCTAACCACCAGCAATATCCCAAAATCACCCTCCAATCCGCAAAACACACAGCACAATCACTGGTAATGGCCATAGTACCTATAGAACCACAATCACCACCTCACGCTCAACCCACCACACCCCTGCAACGGTCACCACCAGAATTAATACGCCACCAAATTTACAGAAGCCCACGAAACCCTCAACTGTAATTATGTTGCCTAAAAACACTGGCAAACTAACAACAACAAAACCTGCACGTCCCAGCCACAACATGCATGATGCCACAAATCACGACCTGCAGTCATAGCCGCAATCATCCAATAACAGGTATCTCAAACTAAATACGGCTAAAACACATATTTCGCAAACAATATCAAAGTGAGCATCTGTCCAAAAC
Organism: Vickermania ingenoplastis; assembly: GCA_010157825.1. NCBI lineage: Eukaryota > Euglenozoa > Kinetoplastea > Trypanosomatida > Trypanosomatidae > Vickermania > Vickermania ingenoplastis. Next base: position 19,022 of record VFSE01000119.1, on the reverse strand, counting down.
ACCATAAATAACCGTAACCGAAAACCACAAACCAACACACCCAACCAGCATCATCGCAAAATATCAAAGTACAGATATAGGTAGGAACACACCAGTCCAAGCGCCCGCTCAAAAAAACAACCTAACAGGTGTGAACACCCACGCCTAACATTACCGGTAGCAATGCATCAAGCCGTCAAAGCAATCAAACACGCAAATCACTCGTATCGGTGAACCCGTAACATGTAATCCAGCTCACCGGAATCACACGCAATCGCTAAACCATCAACAACAACAAAACACACCCGCTAATCATCACGAGTAACTACCCATAATAAACAAAATCTACAGTAAATAGAATCCCCAAATCGCAAACATACCCAAGTCACACAACCAACACAAGCAAACCAGTCATAGACACAGAAGCACGATACTATACATAACTGTAAAACTCGTACAAGCCACGTAAAATTAAAGTTCCCAACACATACAACTGGCTAATAAAACTCTGCCATACCCATTACGCATAACACCCAGCAAACCGGTACGTACAAACCTACACAATCGAAACACAAGCGAAACAAAGTTCAAATGTCGCAATAACTACAAACACAACCTACACCACAAACCCACGAATGAACACTTAAGTCACCAATTACAACCCACAACATCAGCCTACATTCTGAAGCAACAGCCACTGCACTGCAACCACCACTACAAAAGCAACCTAAACGCAAAACACTGCCCGCATCATCAGCAACACCTCACCAATGCACAACTAACACTTCAGCACAACTTCCTACAAGTTACCCACAAGTCAAACCCACGCTACAAGCATAACAAACAACGTAAACCAACACACATCAAAAGGCGCATTAAGCAACCGCTATATTTATCACAAACAATCACCTACATATCTAACACCCGAAACACAACATCCAAACACGGGAACTTACCATAGCATCCACTAAACCAAAGCAGTTTACGCCGAAACCGAATCATAGCGCCAACCCGGCAATTTGAACCATGTGCAGTACCACAAAGTCAACATCTACACGGTGTATTCAGTCGCAAAAGCAAGTAGAGCCCAAATACATAAAGGCAGCACACTGCACAGAACAACTATGGAACAAGCTACATGTACAAAATCCTAACAAACCTGCCAACAATCAAACGTATGCTAAACTCAGCGCGCAATTAAGTAACAACCCATACCATCGTAAGTGTAGGAAACCAAATTACACTATCCTAAAACAAAGTGCTCAAATAAGCGTGTCAGCAAACCCATCGCGCACAAGTCCAAACATCTACACCTGTAGCCGTAAGCAACAATTATGTCAATAAAACTGTGTTAACACAGCTAAACAGAAAACTACATACCTGCAAAGGGAAAATCCACAAAGACAACCACATGCGGCAACAAACCGTAGCAAATCAGGATTCAATTTAGGCATAAACGCGGTATTCACAATGCGTTAAAGAAATAGCAATAGCCAGCATACTTCAGTAAAGCAATAATTGTGTACAAACATAAACAAACTTTTCAAACAAATAACACCCCGAAGAAATCTAAACCTAAAGCAAAACACCAAACAAAACGTAACGCAAGCAACACCACCTACTAAAAGCCAACCCGCAAACCACGTAAAACGCTAAAGCACAGCATTAAATACAGTAAGCACAATCAACTCTACCCAAACAACTTCAAATCCGCAGATCTTAAAATATGCACAACCAACCCGCGCCCACAGAGCTATAAACCAAACGTCCCAGTCAAACATTATAGAACAAAAATTTAACTAACTAGTACTAAATAAATACCCATGCAACCTGGCGTGTCCAACTATAAACACCAAACCGAACAGCTTTCCCTAGTAGACGCATTCGTATTGTGAAACCGTTCAAACATGAGTCAAACGACCCAAAACAGAATGTCTGTCCTTATATACTGTTTAAACAATGGTGCTAAACACATAAACACGCAACACAATCCCACCAACAAACATTAAAACAGTACGCACGAATCATACACAGAATACACCATACTTAACCACAAGCAAGAAAGTAGTCAATACTTAACAAAACACCACGTAGCATCATCCCCTTAGCGGAAAGCAAATCAGCTAAATCAAACACCACACATACAGTCACAACATGCAAATTTAAACTACACACTCACAACTCACACTGTAATATCAACATTAAAAGATAAGTAAAAAACTATTACACGTCACTTAGTATGTACCAATTATACGTATACAAACGCAGTCAACCACATTCACAATAATCCAACACACTAAAATATTCATCACCAACTCAAAACTCACGGCACAAAACAAAACACAACCAAATTCAGTAAGAAAGCAAACAAAATTAAGGTAGTTTCCCACAGGGGTACCACCAAGTCCGCAATCACACGCAATCACAGCACAAACAAAGCTCTCAACAAACACATACTATGTACCACCATACACATCATTCCTAAAGTATACAATCACAATCCATTTAACAAAGTACAGCAACAAAATCATCTATCAACTAAACTTACTGTAAGCACATAACATCTAATAAAACAAAGCATAAACGCCACAATTACGTCTCGGCAGCACAACAACTCAGCAGCATCGAACAAAATAATGTTATGTAACCACAACAAGCCCGCAACGACCACGTAAACGTATGCCATACATAACATACCCAACATTTTAAGTCAAAATAAGTTCCCTTAGCAAACCACACAAACTAAACCTACAAACTAATACATTACCAAACATGTAAACGCACAACACATAGACAGAGTACACCTTACGTTAAATCAATCATCAGCAAAACGCTTATCAAATTAATCTTAAATAACAAGTGCCATCCACACTATCAGCAGCATCAGTACCCAAATCAACACCAACACGTGCACTCCGCAACCGAAGGTAACCTACACAAGATATAAACACACAATATCATCAAATAACATAATGCACGTAAAACGCAAAGTTACCATCAAGTAACCTATAGCACTCCGAATCTAACGCGCAAACCATCTACCAAGTAAAATATTAAAACCCTAATCTATTCGTCAAATCTCAACTAAAAGCAAACCTCCCGACCTAGTAATCGTAAGCCACAAAATAATATCAGAAAATAAATCTACAAAAGAACCATGACAATAACCTCCCCACGTTCAGCAAAGCAGTCACTACAACCAAACTGTACGCATTGTAAAATTGTAACTACAAGGTACGGAAGCTTGCAAGATAAATTCCTTTAACTATGCCAATCAAATACGCACATCAGTTTAAACGAAACGCAACAGATTCCCTGCGGCTGTCACCACGGGCAAGCAACCCACCCTGTTCTATAATCACAACACACGCATTACACCATGAAGCCAACAAGTACCACCAACACACAACTCTCAATGTAAGGTAAACGTATCAACCTCACAGCAAACAAAAATCAAGGTGATAACGAGATACACACAAAGTTACCAGTATCACAACAAACCTTAGTTGCGTAAAACAATGTTCACCTGTAAGACTCACAAATTTTATGCGCAAACCCCACACTAAACAATATACTAGTAACACGTACACCACCAACAACTAGTGAAGCCCTGACTCACAACACATAACAGTTTCTCAAATTCAAAACTCGTTTAAACGCTAACCCTGCATCCCCAGCCTAACTAACCACTAGGTTCACAACAACGTGGCATATCAACCACTACGAAGTAACAGCAGCTAACAGTACAACGCCAAAACAAAATACGCCAGCAAAGTACCACAATCCAAACATCCCACCAAAGACAAACTCAAAGTAGAAAGTGTTAACTACATTGCGCAAAATCTAAAGCAAACACGCAAACCTAAACTAAAAGCAGTCAAATTATCAATTCAAAATAAAACTACAGCATAAATACAAATTCACAAAAACTTAACAATCCTCGAAAGCGCAAATAAAATGCTAAAACCAGCTAAAACTATAAAAGCATGCATCAACAAACCATAACCACAAGCAACTAAAGGCCTCGACCCAGCAACCTATCCACAAAGGCTATATAAAATACAGCCACAACTCACGTAAAGCAAACATAATCACAAAATAAACCCCGCGCAGCCACTAAAAACTCTAACATCTACCGTTAATGTTAACACAGCCTACCAAAATCCACAACGCCAAACAATATTAAGTTCAAAATATCAACTTCCCAGTTAGGCGCCTAACACACACACAGCACACAACGGCACACAGTAGTAGCCTAATTAACATTACAAATATACGCCCTAATAGTAAATACATCAAACCCTACTAAACCAGCGCTATAAAACAAGCGATAAAGACTACAAGTCTACAGAGAAGATACGTCACACCTAAAATCAAACGCAACAACCAGGCACCACTCACTCATAAAAAACACTCTGCAAAATACAAACACAACTTACACACAAAGCAAGTATTTAGTATCCATAGGGCATTAGGTAATAAATACCTAAGAAACGTAGTCGTCGCAACACAACTCAAAGCACGCAAAGAATCACGCAATACTAACAACAACTAATCACATACAACAGAACGAAAGCGTACACATCAAATACATACAATAGCATACACAACCAATAGCAATTATATAGGGTTCCCTTAAGACAAAGGCAAATCGCCCAACATAACTAACAATTACATGGCAATATCATGCAGGAAATACCTGTATAAACCGATCGCAGCGGGCGTCCCAACAACCATATAACAAGTCAATACATACAAAAGTAACCAATTATCACTAATAACATGACAACAAAACACATCAACCATACTTCCCAACCGTCAAAACTAAGTTTACAACAAACTACTAACATTTACCAGTGCCACAGTAAACTACAAAACATATTCAGGAACGTTAATTACACCTGCTAGTAGCCAACTACTTATGGCATGCAAAATCATACAATCACACACACGAAATACATAAACTCACCACACAAACATCAAACCCACAAACACGCAAACAAATCATAACCAATAGGCAACTAAATGGGCACATGCAGTCACATTCCCACAGCAATCATAAGCAATACTTCTGAGATTAAGCGTCACAAAATTAGTGCAAGCCTACAGTATAAATTACAGCTAACAATCAAAGCAACGTAATAAAGTATTAGCCCACGGAAAACAAAAACCAACGCAACAAAGTCCTCGTAAAAATTGTTCGACAACTCACGCAATAGAAGAATAAAAAACTAAGCACATGGTGTGAAATAATAGGCATCACAGCCCTCAGGCACAATCCAAATACACACAACCCCACTCAGTTTGCAGCGATTCACGCAAAACCAATCCATAACCCAGAACGCCACCAGCACAATCAAACAATAACCACTTAATTGAATTCCTAAAGCTACGCAGAACCACATCCGCAACAGATAAAGTTAAACAATCACAAACGTAATTGCGTGCCCAAGTCCAGCGCTTATGTCAGGGCTCAACACACGGAACCAAACAAGTACACCTGCCTACTACAATTGTCGACTACAGCATAATACAAATACCACAAACGTACAACGCAATTCACCAACTAAAACCAACACTACTAAGTGTTCCACAGCAGCAAGCACAACAAGTATACACAATGCCATGTAGAACACAAAGCAACACATGACTAAATTAACTAAACTATTAGATTAGATGTCCACTGTAATAATTGCTTCAAATAAAAGTACTCATGTGCTATTACTATAATAATCTTTCATATACACAATAAATTAACATTAATATAACATTCACACCTTAAAGTATACCCATCACACGCCCAAGTATCACGCTAAAATCTATTGCTAATACATCACCTGCAAGCAATTAACAAACGGATCACAAACACACGCACAAAACTGCCAAGAAACAGAATAATAAATGCAAAGCATAAACTAACCAAGCAACAAATACACATCGCATCGCCACCCAGGCCCGCGCAAAGTACCCACACTGGAACCACAACGCAAAAACAACACCTCACAAAGGTCTCCCGTATAACACACAAACATATCAAGGCGTAAAACACCCCTAGCGCAAAAACTACAACAGTTATCAGCCAGTCAACATGACACCCGTGTATACGATCATTAAAACCAAATCAATTTCAGCGCAAACTCATCAGGCCCACAGCCGGCAAACGTACACAGAAGTATTCAAACAAACACAGTAAATACAAAAACCCCAACAATTATACAGTATAACCTCTACGCCAACATACCACAAAATGTGTTAATAATTTCACTAATACTACACAAGGAAGCAACCCAATCTGCCGATAAAGGCACAATTATAGTAACCAGTCAAGCCAGTTAAAATCACCCAACAAACAAAATCCACTAAAGACTATTAGACACAAAGCTGCCACCTATCAAAGCAAACATGTATCGTGACTAATATTCACGATTACATACGAATACCCAGCCAAACATCAAATATAGCGTAAGAAAAACAACAGCAAAGAATCTACATGCACCAGCTCCGTCAACTGCAGCACCCCAACCAACTCGTAAACAAGTATCGTATCAAACTTATCCATCAACAAAGCAACACAACCTGCAAACCAGAAATAAAAACCCATCAACCGTTCAGTTATATCAGTAGAAATTTACATTAAAATAACATAACACTAAACTAACTCAAATGGGAATAACACGAATTCATATTTGATAGATCATGCTATTACAACCCACAAGCAAAGTATAATTTAAATCACACACACGTATATAAGCATCACAAACATTTAAAACTTACATCCAATAAACAGGTCCACAACTACTACACGAATAAACTAAACTATCCATCGATACTATGCCCACGCAAACGACCATCACCAGTGCAAACACCACGAATGCAAGGTTGCACAAATCAACACTGCATCAGACCTAAACAAATAACTTTAAACTATTACCAATAGTCGAAAACCAACCTGCAAGCTACACCAACACCTTAAGTGGAAAGTCTATCCTATGGCGCAAACTTGTTAATAGTACCAGCACCTTTCATGCGAAATGTCGGAATTCCAACGCACCTTCACCGTAGAATAACAAATACCCTACCCAAAGCAAAATCTCGGGTTTCAGGTGCTAATTATCACAAATTCATATCAATGCACAATACAGTGGGTAACGTTAATCAGAATCAATATTCATAGTAACCTGGCAGCCCGTAAAGCAACCTCCACTAACATTCACTAAATCATTACTACGCAATAAACCACAATATACATACTTAAACGTGCGCAATCAGCTCCAGCACAACCTCTACTACAAACAGCACTACATAACTCGTAAACAACGTAAGTACCTCAACTACGTCACACTAACATCAACCTCAAGTTAACAGTTATCAATCTATACCTGCCAATTTACACACAAAATCTAAGTACACACTTAACTGTTATTCTAGCCACCAATTACGCACTCATTGCAGTCTAGTAAGCACAAAAACAACACACTATCCGCAGCTCACACGCATTCCAGAGCAACCAAAACCGCATTCCCGCCCATCCAAATGGGAGCTTCATGAAACCAAAACTCATAGCCCATGAATACCCAACCAACCTTACCTACACGGTTACCACACTAGTTCATCAGCAGGTGCAACACCTAAACCCATAACACCAAACACCTCACAAAACTCATAACTACCACACCAACACCAATTCACAATCACGTGTAAAATCTCGCTCAAACATAAGAATACAACAAACGTACTCGCAATCATACAACCAATCACTCTATGCATATACACGTAGCGACATATTCCGGATAACAGCTCAAAAAACAACACACAACCCGTGCCCATAGGTTACAGCACTGATTTATCCCAAATATGTACAAAACACTTAACCACATCAATTTAAATGTTCCGCAAACACCACAGTAAAACACGCTGTGCGCACTCAAGCTGCACGTACAGCAGTAACCTACAAGTTCCAGGTATCCATCTCAAAGAACACCCACAGTCCACCAAGCTTTTGTGTAACTATATATACACAGGTTACAGATCACTAATTAAAATTTTATCAAACAACCAACTCCAAACAAACCTACAACACATAATATTACCATCTGTAAACCATTAGCCTATCAGCAATCGTTCATCAGTACAATCCAAAGGAAACTTGCAATCACACATGAAATGCATCGCTAGCACAAAAGCATCATCCGCACAAACACCTTATCCACTTACACATGCAAAAAATCTAACTCGCACGCCTCCAAAGCGAACGAATCAAAACACCACACCACCATACATGCCTCACCAGTATAGCCGCTACAGCCCATCGTGGAATCTCACTCTCACAACAAACATTCATCAGTAGCAAATAACGGTCGTTTCAGTTGGTACATAAATTGAATAAAATGTATAAATGCCATGCAACACAACAGCAAATCCAAATCATCAGTACATCGCCAGAACCTTAAAAGACAAACCAAACACTCGTGTACAGAAAACGCCACACTCTAAACACCTAGTCCGAATAAATCCTAAACACAAACGTTATGATACCATAGCATCCACAAAGCCACCAAATCAGTCGTAACAGCCATATCAAAGTGACATTTCATAATGTAAATGCGAAGTACTCCTACGTTAAATGCAGGCATAAATACCGAAACAAATAGCAGTAAAACTTTTACGTAACAAAACACGATATGTGTTGCACCCATCTCAAACATTTGCGCTAATCCACTTTCAGTCCAAACCTGCAAAACCAGTCAACTACCTGCACCAACCAACCAAATAGTAAATCACCAAAGTATACCCCCTGAAAGTTACAAGTACATAACACTAACTACATCAAAACAATACCATAAAGACACAACTCACAGTCAATACCCCGCAACAACCTGTAAAACCAAAATTTTAAGTCATATCCGAAACTCAACACATCCAGCCACAACAAAATGACCATCAACATACAAATTCCGGCTACCTATGCATAACAAACCAACTGCCAACTACAAATATATAACTAAACGACAAATAGTCTGCGTAAGCATTATAACAAATCTTTAAACGTTCACCACACCAAGCAGGGCAACACAGCCAACTATCATGACCACATTAACAACCCACCCGACGCAACACGTAAAGCTGCACCCAGTGCCAGCAATGCTGCAGCCTTTAAAACCATACTAACTGCAACCACCCTCGCAAACAACCAATTATCGCGCCTACAAGCCCGAAAACAACGTACCTACACATACTAATGCATGCATGGCGCCAACCCCAGCCTCGCAAATAACGACCAATCCAACACAACCTAACACCCCCAAACAATCGTTGCTCACCAAAACCCACCAACCCATCAAATCCCTACACGCAGTACAACATCCACATCCTAAACCCCAAATTACACAAATTTCCGGAGCAATCTGCCAAGTCAGCAAACAGCCTAAAACAAATCCACCCTCGCAATCACACTACCAGAATCCCATCAGAATTTGCAGCACACCGCAGCCCACAGTCACCATAAACTGCATGTCCATCCAATACCAACCCTCACTAGTCACTAGTCCACCCTAAGGAACCCATGTAACAGCCAAGCCCCAGTACCGCAAAGTGATGTTACTGTGCACCAACATGCAAGCACAAACCCAAAACCCAAAACCCGACAAGGGAAATCAAGCGAAACCCTTAAACCTACTTCACCACAAAATAGTTAAATCAACTGCACCTAAAATTCTACCTAATTACAACGTATATTATATCACCCCTCCAGCAAGCGCAAAACCCGCGGCGTGCATACACACCCTCAGAAAGTACATTCCAAGGCAAGCCCACAGCAGGTTGCACAACACCCTGTAGGGAACAGACCCTGGTGCACACCCACAAAATACCTCCAAAACCGCAATCTCACCTAGCAGGGGCCCATTCCCAGCCCATATTCCAAACCGTACGCAAACTCTGGAATCCCAAAAGCCCCAGCAAGCACTTGAAACCAGTAAATCCATAACTAAATCAATCGCGAACCAGCGCCTGAAGCCCAGCCATCCGGAAGCCACAGCCAAAACACCTCCGGAAGGCACAAACCTGAACCCTACCAGTCCCCAAATACGTCCCGAAATGCAAATACAAACCCAAAATCACACTATGGTTATTAACCCACGCCTTAATACACCCCGCCCCAACACAATTTCCCCACATCACTCAAGCAACCCAATTTATCACTATATTATATCAACCCTCCAGCAAGCGCAAAACCCGCGGCGTACATACACACCCTCAGAAAACTCATCCCAATGCAAGCCCACAGCAGGCTGGACAACACCTCTACAGGAAACATACCCCCTGGCTCGCAATCACAAAATATCTCCAAAACCGTAATCCCGCCTAGCAGGACCTCCATTCCCAGCCCATAATCCAAGCCGTCCGTAAGCTCTGAAATCCAAAAGTACCAGCAAGCACTTGAGACCAGTAAAATCCATAACTAAACCCGACCGCGTAGCAGCTGCTAAATCCCATCCACCCGGAAAACCACAGTCAAAACACCCACGGAAGGCACAAACCTGAACCCCACCAGTCCACAAAAGTGTCCCGAAACGCAAATACAAACCCAAAATCACACTATGATCATTAACCCACGCCCTTAACACATCCCACCCCAACGTAAACCCACCGCAACACTCAAGCAACCCAAATTACCACTATATTATAGCCTCCTCCAAGCTACAACTTTCCCCCACGACATACCCGCAAATTCATCAAACTCAAATTCCAAATTAATCTCGAACCCTCAGTGCATTAAACACATGTACAAAAAGTAGGCTCGAATCGTCCTCAAGCACAAAGTGTCCACAAGCCACAGTTGCTCAAAGCCAAATGGCTCTGCACAAAAACTTATCGTGTCGCACGCAATCAAAACCCAGAAAAACCCAAAGTCACATGTACCCCACAAAAGCAACCACCACAAGCTCACTCAAATACCAAGCCCAGCACCTGTATCCGGAAACGCAACTCCCACGGGTACCCACCAAAAATCCACACTCAACTACTCGTAAACATGAAATCTTCAAACCAGTAAGTATCAAAAACGAATGCAATCTTCAACCAGCAAAATCTAAAACACTATCAGCCCGCCACGCCCGCAACCTGGCCACACCATGTCGAGTAATTACCACGTCTACTTCACGCACACACGGCCAAGCAACACCTGTATCGCATAAACTCAATGCGTAGCTCCCACTACACAAACAAACTTCGAAGCACCTGAAAAGCTACATCAAATTCCAAAACAGCCCACCACCAAACCATAACACCCCAAATTCCCACGTAATCGAACTTACTCAAATTTAATAGCACCACACCCAAGTCAAAACACAACGTAGCAACTTATATTAACTGAAAACACAACCACGTGGTTGCACTACCAAAACAAAAAATCGTCAAGCTACACCCCAAGAACAGATCGACGGCTCCAAAGTGCGATCCAAGCAAAGAAAGTACATGCAACACAGACCCCGTCCAACCCAAATCGAACAAGCTATATGCAACTTTACAAAAGAAATCATGTATGTCGAACACTAACCTCTCCAAACCTGTGTCATACAAACCAGCCGCACCCACCCAAAAACAACAAGCCTATGACAGATCTTACAGCCATCGCATCAAAACCACCCAAAGCTAGCGTTAAACACAAACATGAACCATACCCACATAACACACCCACATAGTATTCAGTCAAAACACTACTGTTCGCCAACAGGCAATTCGCAGCATCCATAACGACCCACCACACCGGACAGTTAAATACAGCAACAATTCATGTCAGTGTCGAGTGAAATACTAATGCAACCCAGCAGCGTCATAACACCATAAACACGTCACAATTACCTAATACCCATGCGTAAAACAACCCGCGATACTACACACCGTCAAACGCAAACACAAAGGTCAAATCCAGTCAACAACAGCTCCAGAAGTACCCACAACCTAACATCATCGCCAATTAAAAACTCACGGTTAACACACCATTCATACATAGCAAGTTTAAAACCACTAACACTTTAAAGCGCTAAACAGCAAGTCAACACAGTTCTTCGTGCTTAATGCGCCTACACAATACACCCAACAAATCACCACTAAAATATCGCACTCCTATCCGGGTAAAAGATCACACCCCAAAGCAAGTTTCGAGTTGCACCACAAATGATCTCTGGTCAACCTAACCACCATCATAAAAGCAATAAACTCGCGTGCCACAATAGTCCACAAATTCGACACCTCGAAATCACACAGCCAAAACACGTTAAATACAAGACCAAAAATTGCATACAATAGCCGTTCATCGCGGAACACGAAACACTGCACTACAAAAACATAACCAATTTAATCCATAGAATACACATACTGCACAAGTTCAAACAAATCCGCCCCTACACCACAAATTCGGCAAGCATTCTAAGCTATAACATACCTGAAGTTAAAACAAAGCAAAACTCTCATACAAAAGAAACTGGAAGCGACTGCACAACTAGCAATAAGCACCATACCAGCGAATTTAGAACTCAGCAACGCCCTCGCACTATGCCAGAATGCCGCACACATGAAGAACACACAATAGTAGGAGCAGTTAATCACTAAAACAAAAGACCTTTCAAAGCACAGACAAAAATACGCCACAGAAGAGTAAAACAACACACATGTATCAGTAAAACTTAAACAAGCCAAATCCAATCCTAATAGCAATATTACAGCAAGCACACCTAAAACAGAATATGTAACAATAATATTCAAAAGTAATTCACAGGAACCCACAGCTTCACAATTAACCCCCAACCTTAATATGTGGCAACCCACACGCAACACAACAAACATAACATACACAACAATATACCAAATCTAAATATAAGCGTCATGCACGCAAACCTAAGATAACAATCACCACGAAAATCATAACCATGGTGAACAGAATTCACCCATAAACACACAAACAAACACAAACACAAGTACCTCACAACGCTACGTAAACCCATACCACAAATCCACTAAACAGTAAGCACGAATGGAGTTTATAACACCAAAACTCAAATCCGTGGCGCAACACCCACCTACCACAACCACATGACCATTCAACTGTGCAAGCAACCCTCACTCACACAGTGTAAAATAACCGAAACTCGTACTAGCAAACTAAATCACCAACAACGTAAAATTTTATTAGATATTACACCTCATCACTACAGAAAGCCACCGGCACATACATCACTTACAACACATAGCGGAAACCAAAACTAAAACACTTGCAAATTAAATCAACAACACAACAACCCATCCATCACCACCCGTAATCTACGTAAAACCAACTATACTCCGTCGTACACCAATCCAAAATCTTAAAATGTAAAGCAACCAGAGTAAACTTAGTGGCCAATGGCAGCTTACCCCAAACCACAAACGCGTAAACGAATAAAACTCCACAACCCACCTAAACATTCCAGCCAACGCAGCAAATCCTAATCACAATGCAACAATTAAAGCCACAAACATACAATCCCTAAACTCCATAATAAATCATAACGTATAATATACAAGAATCCACGTAACCATTAAGTCGCAAACTAAAGTAAAGTAATTATTGCCCAAACAACCCTACCCTCGTGCTAAGCAAAACATAGTTACCTTGTCAATACAAAACAAGTTCATATAAAGAAATTAAAGCTCGCACCATAAGCATCAAACCTCAATAAGCAACATGCAACACCAATAACGGATGCCTGCCATCACCTTGCAACAAATAACTTAATCACACGCAACAACCTATCTAGTACAAGCAGCTCAGACAATCAACACAAGTCACCTACAGTAAGTATAAAGTCCTATAACGCAAGTTAAAACAGGCAATCATTTAACACCAACATACTCAGTCAATACTAGCACTTAAAACCACCTACACATACAGAACCTCTGCATATAACCCTAACCCAAAACACAGACAAGGCACTCCGATTCCAACTTGCAAGTAATACAAACACATTACAAACCCATACAACTTAGAAGTGTTCACACAGTATTTACAAACAAACCGCACTTATCAGTCTACATAAAATATCAAAGCACCCACCTGTAAGAAGCACACCTACACCACCACAACTGTGTACAAGGATCTAAACTCGCGGCGCTCCCATCAAAGCAACCCCCACAGAATTAAACAGAACTCAACACACAGGAAACATCTAACAAGTAGATACACACCCAGCACAGAAAACAACCAATACTGTACACTACGCAAAACAGAAACTCGCACGTAAGTCAAACAAATAAAGCATCAACAAACAATATCATCGGAGTTTATCAAATGTAATAATTTTTAGAAATCTTTTTTATTTACTATTACAAAGCTAACCGCAATTTTATCTATTTAACTATCAACCCAAACAATGTATCTTAACGAAGACAATCATATGCATAGAATAACAAGCATTCAAAACAAAAATAACCAAATTGCATAATCAGACGCAGCACTTAATAACACCAATAGCATGCACAACTACTCAACAAAATCACAAAACCATATCCACACATATTAAGCATAAACGTGTCCTAAGCACACAACCAACTAATAGCACAAACCCGTCTACCGATATAAGCAAGTAACGACCATATAAACCTCCCCCTGCAAGCAATACTAACCAAGTATTAAACCAACAAAACTCACTTGACCACCTAACCATATGGCCTAATAAGTGCATAAAAAACAAAAACATACAACAACCTCGCAAAACCGCAACAATTATATTAAAAACATGTATCCTAAATTAGGAATGCACAAAAAGCTATGCTCATTTATACAAAACACTTTCCTTAAACAAAATCTACAAGTACAGCCGTCCGCAGCCCACCAACAACTAAAAGTACATAAAACAGCACAAACTATCCCACAAATCATCCCCCAAGGTACATCACTATATGCACAAACTAGCAAGCAAAATAACAACGCAGCTCCTATAAGGTACAAACTCGCAATAACAACCCAACCCACACTAACTAAAATTAGTATATACTAGCACAACTTTAACACAGCAATAAGAAATCACTTACCCAGCACCTAAACCATGCGGGGAAACATCCAACACACAAGCCCATATAACAATCATCTCACGTAAAATAATATCAAAGCAAACTAACTAGAACCACCCACCCTGAAGAACCCAAACTTGCAGCACCATATGCTCGATACAAATGAATCTAGATCACAAAAGCCACTATCAACGCTTCACAACTAACCAGCACTTTAGACAAGAAACATTACCGTAACCACAAAGTGTCAGCACTGTATGCACTAAACCATAGGTACCCCGCCCGTATATGCAAGGCACACACTACGCACACGTGAATCTTAATCTCACATGAAGTGTTCAGTAAACTTAAAACAACACTGCAAGTAATCTAACAGCTTATAAACCACATACATCTAAAACACAAATCAATAAGGAGTACCATACCAACGCTTGCAAATCCCCAGCAAACCAATTCTCAATTAAAAGAAACTCATCCGCAGCTTGTACAACGCATCTAATCAGCCACCACCATGAACATACAAACACCAACCATTTGCAGAATCCACTACATTCAAGCGCAAAACATACGCAATGCTTGCACTACGATTGCAAATTTGCACACCCAAAGTATTCCTAACTATATCGCGTGCGCTATCAGAAAGCAAAATAAGCGTCCAATCGTGTCCATCGCCTCAAACACCAAACCTGTCAGCCAAACACAAAAACATATAGTAACACCGAATGCAAATTCCACAGCTCATCGAAATCAGCAAATCAAAACCTATACATAACAGTCAAACACTCTTATATTGCAAAGCCCACCGACAATATTACACTAGAGATAATAACTGTACTCCCAACCTAAACAACACACGTATCCGCGAGCAAATATAAAATACGCATCAAATCAGACAATTAGGCAGACCGACACTACCAATTCTACACCAACGAATTTAAACAATCAACGAACTATGTAAAACAAATCCCATGCAACATAAATAATCAAGAGATCCGAACATACAATCTGAAGCCGACCACATAAACTCCATGTAAAATCAACAACACTATATTCAAGTTATCGTAATACCATCGGCATTAAAAATAAATAAAATGAACTATTACACGCTTAAACTATGTCATAATCATCACAAACAGCACGTAACACACGTACAAGAAACCTACAAACTGTATGCATTTACAAACAAGCTAAATAACTTAACACCACCCCACGAATCAACGCGAGTAACCTCCGTTAAACACAGAGTCAATCCCCACTATAATAAAACCCCCACCAATCAACTACCCACAAAACCTATCAGCAGTGAATCAATATCCACACCTTACTACCCGCAAATCGATAAGCACAAAGCCCACATGCAAGCGTACATGTGCCTAAAATACCCAACCAAAATCATGAAAGTCTCGCTTCAAGCGCTGTAAAACCTAGCAAAATGGAGCATCTACACTCGCCAAACGTATATGGCAAAGAAAGACACTATGCAGGTAGCAAAATAACAAATCCAACGTGTACAATTCTGTATTATGGAATTTACAACCTTTGCAGCAAAATCGGAACTCATGCCACAGCCTGCCAAACTACAACAAAAACCAAACCACCAACATGAAAGTCACGCAATCATAACCAAATAGCACAATACAACAACTCTCATTCGCAAGTAAATTGGACTAGCTAGCTAAGCGCTACACCAATTACAAAATACGCAAAACATAAAGTAAACCAATTCTTACAGTTTCATACCAGCCTATTTATATAAACAACAACATATATAAACCACTAAACTCATTCGTTAAGAGATACAATACCAAATACCACCTAAAACACTCTAATAACAGCCCAAGCTTTAAGTATAACATTTACTACAATACAATCCACTATAAACAAACTCACAGCCATGTAATAATAAAAAACCACGTAAATAAGTATCTAACTATTACACCTACACAATCATAATATAACATAAAACAACATACATGCAAACTACTTTGAAACATAAACTTTAACTATTAAGCACAAACCCAGTATCCACCTACCAACTCGTAAGTTACACAAGCATCACGCGTAAACATCGCCTACACAAGGAGCTTAAAACTCAGTCACCACAAATCCAATTATAACTACAAAAAGCAAACCTATGCAAGGTATCAGTAGAATGCGCATAATAAACCACGTGTTCAAATCAAAATATGCAAGTATATGTTAAACCCAGCAACCTGTTTGAAAAAACAGGCGGAGTAAAGCATCCAAAATAGCAACCCATCAACACCTACACACGTAAAACCTACACACGTAAAGTAAATCATAGTCCATACAAAACCAAACACACCCACAGGAAGCCCAACAAGCATCACATGCTATATGCACACCTTGTCAATCGTGCACCAAATAGCACTCACCTCCAAACACATCCACGAGCAAACAACATTTCAAGATTACAATAAATAAAACATCAAAACACCACACCCATCAGCGTTCCCAATCTACACTCAATCCGACATACACTATAAAGTGCGAAACAATCGGCCAAACATACCCTACATCAAGTTACCAAAGTAAACACGACTATCACACATCCACAACCCCGTACCCAAATCACAAGTCAATCGGAAATCCTACACAATCACACCACCTTGAGGTACACCGAAACACCTACACATGCAAGCACCTACCCTCTGCCTGTCAAAGGTAACACAACATCCCCAACCAGTGCACAAATCAAAATACCCAGCAAAGCAGGTGCAACTAAAATAATACAAAATTATAAGCATCCCCGTTCAAAGCATGAATTTAAAGCGTCCACTAAGTGCATCAAGCCAACCGTAACGCCACAGCACACCGCACCACCGTTCCAAAGCAAATAAGTCAAAGTCCAATTAAAAGAACCAATTAGCAAACCTACAAATCAGCATCAACTATCAGCTACCAACAACTAAGCTAACAATTTATAACTAAATAGTACAAACCCTGCGCCAGGGATAAACATTTAACCCACAATGTTCCAAGTCAAGCAACAACTACAGTAAACCCAACCAACACGCAAGGTAAAGCTACACAGCATACCCTGCACTAAACCCGCTATACTATCAACTGAAAGCATCGCTAAATCAATTCGATAAACACCTATCTACCGCGAAATCACATCTACGGATCCATCATCAATACTGCAACCGCATATAACATCCGAACTTCATTCAACATTCATAAAGAACATCCCCAAACCGACTACGTCATGGTTAAACTATACGCCTTAATCACCATTCACAACAAAGCTAAAGTCTGCACTCACAGACAGCTATCCCACAATCAGTCATACACGGAACATAACGCAGTACAGGCCTTACCAAATCCCTCAAACCAAATTCGAAACCCAAGGTAAAGCGCATTAGAATGCCACAATCACTACCTAACCACAAACAAAAACACAAACAACATCTAAATCCTACATCACCATATACAGTTCATCAACATATACAGCACAACAAAAATCGTAAATACACATTACCTGAACAACAGAGCTCAACAATCCTCTTCGTATGCCAACAAACCATACAAAAGCTCAAACGCAAAAGCTATCTTTCGGTCATTCATAGCAAAATTCAAAACCCTTAAAATGCCTATCTACGTGGACTTATCTATAGAATGAACTTTATTCAATGCCCATCACTGCAAGCATATTGCATTAGTCCACAACAACAAGCGCGAAAAGTCAGATATCAGCTCATGAAGAAGCAACAAAATATATGCACCCTGCGCCTAACACGCAACACCAGTTAAAACCCACACCCCCAAACAAGCATCAAAATTACCAAATTATGTTCCCCTGTATACAAAACCCATCAAGCAGTTAACATGGAAGCATAACCCTCGAACACCATCTCTACAGCCGAAACCAACCACGGTGACATTTAATGGCTGCCCACCAAACAATCCCAGCCAAAGCCATGCACCCTAAAACAACACTAAACAAAAACCAATACAAGGCAGTTCAGAAACGC
>VFSE01000118.1:0-33683 GCA_010157825.1 Vickermania ingenoplastis | reverse complement strand
TACCCACGAGCAGTATATTATATCAACCCTCCACCCGCAACGACACCGTGGCACTCCCCTTAAGCACATATCCGGTATCTTAATATAAGAACCGATCAAACCAAACCCAAAGCATCAAAAACCGGTACCCAACGAACAAACCAAGCTCCAACAAGTCTCGCCAAACCATCAAAATACCAAAACACCGTCACAAACACTGTCATAGGTCAATAAAGCCGCCTAAAATACAGCACAATCCACCATTCTGAGGTAGCAGCAAAACACCACATATTGGGAGCTCACAGCCAAACATCTACCACAAGGACGCCACCACTCCGAACACAAGCTCGCGCGAAGCCAAACCTAATCGAACACTGCAACTACCAACAGTGCCAAACCCCCTCCCAAACTGCAGTATATTATATCAACCCTCCACCGTAATCAACTATCGCGGCAAATCCAAAACGTTAACTTCAACAACTGCACCAGGCTACCACACACACCCCCATTATGGAGAATGCTGCCCTTAGCCAAAATACCCCAAATCCACTTGAAACAGTCAAAATCACACACGTCTGCACCAACCCAAAATCAATTAGATGCAAGTCTGAACCCGAAAGTAGCATAAGCCACCCTAAGAACTGGCCAAAACACCCCCGAAACCAGCAGCTAAATACAGGCCGAGACAGGCAACCACCTTTATCAGTGCCCAAAACCAGCGCCGACGCAAATTGAAATACAACTTACAAATACATACCCGTCCAATCCCGGAACTACAAGTATATTATATCAACCCTCCATCGGAGGCCTCTGCCGCGGCAAACCCAAAAAGGCAACCACTGCGCCCACACCAGCCTGCAAAGTCCCAACCAAGTAAACACACGCCACCCCTCCCTCCGGAAAGTATTTCGGGAGACCCCTTCAGAAGCCAACCACCGGTCCTAAAACATGCACACCAAAGTCAAAAGCGCAATCGTAGGAAGCAAACCCCTACAATAACCTGAAATACCCACTACACCCGCACCCCGCAAATCGTCACAACCAGTACTACACAGCTATACACTCATCCTCGGATTTAACAAAAATTCTATTTAAGGGAAGGCTTCTACAAATCCAAGAAGTCTTTACGTAAACGCACACGCATAAGTAACGTTTCTACGAGCCGTAACTGCAGTTACACGCATTTAGAAGCCCGCAAGTTCCATCTGCGTCAGGTAAACCACCCCACCACTAAGAAAGTCCAAAGTTGAACCTAAAAGGTAGCTACCAGTACATTCAACAAACCAATTTCCACCCATAAAGAAACACCATACGCAAGCATACAGCCACAGCTACCTGCTAGTGTCCCATGCCCGCCGGCAAATCAACTACAACATTATACAAAATTCTGTTCAATCAATAGAAATATAACGCAAAACCAATTCGAAGCATATAAGTACCAACCCGTAATCCCAAAAACCACAGAGAAAGTAACTCCTGCATTCTACGCAGACAACTCTCAAATAACAAGGCTCATACACCAATGCAGCAAAACCCAGGGTCAAACACCACCATCAGAGGAACCCAAATGCCGCGCTCCAAAGCACCAAATACCAACCAATTACACCAGCACACAAGCTCACGTAGCACTGCAGACAAATCCAACACTATAAATCTAGTCTGAAAGCAATTCACCAAATATCCATACAGGCAACCACAGTGTAATACAACCGGAAACTATACCCAACCTAGATAACAACCATAATCAGCTAGTAAGCACCCTAAGCTAGCAAGCACTACACCCCAAAATAGTAAAAGTAAACACCTTAGGTAGCACAATCTACGCGCCCACCCAGCAAACGCAACAAAACCATAGCACGATCAAATCAAGCCAGCAATCTCAGCAATCAAACCTATAACAGACCCCAAAATCACGCAACAACTGTCAACATCAACTCCAAATACATCACAAGCGTTAACTAGGAATTACCAACCAAAACAAAATATACCGTACCCCTGCTTCCACCCGCAGTAAAGCATTAAACCTACAGGTGCAAGCAGAGTTATCCCACACCAACAATCAAAGTTACCCAAGCAAAACAACATTTAAAGGTATCAAATCGTAAATCACCCAAAAGCTAAACCTACAACAATCACAGCGCAAATAGCTATAAACATAGATGCATAAGTGTCGCATCAAGCCAATGCAACCAGCGCTTATCCATAAATCGGAAAATCACATAGCAACGCACCACAAACAAAATCATCAAAACATTTAAGCACTCTTCTATCGCCCGGCGCGTCAACCAGTCCAAACATTCACCAATTGCAACCACCAAAACTAGTTATGCGCCGAACCGAACCACCAACACCACTTTACATCAACGTCCTAAACAGATAACCCGCAAACCCAGCTACCCGCACAAACTAGTAAACCATCATCAACAAGTACCCACCGAAAGCCACAATACCACAACTAACAAGCACCACAGAACGAAGGTAAATCCACATAGGTAACCACCCGCTAATTCGTAGCAGACAAAAACTGCCAAGCACAACACACCTATAGGCAATCAGTCCAGTAAGTGTACCACCAACCGTCCAGCATTCATAAACACAACAACACAGTTACTGTAAAATAAGCACTACTCACATACACAATACATAGCTACAATACGAAATCGGGCAGCTGGCCACAACATCTGAGCACTACAAACAACTTGTAAGTAAAATAAGCAAGCTGGGCAATGCTGTATGCGGCCTCGTAATTGACATTACCACAAGCACGTAAGGCCAAATCACATATGCACAGCAAGCGAACACACAACAACGTCACTGTCACAATCAAATACCTGCCTAGGAGCCTATGAAGCAAACCAACAACTCTCTAACCACCAAAACGCAGGTAAATAACTTCTGTCTAAGCATCTAAAACACAAGGTGGAAAGCATGTACAGCGCCACACCAATTCAATTGGTCCAAGGCAAGCAAACACCAACTAGTATCCCAAACACATGCGCTACAATATCGTATAAACCTCCACAAAATCGAAAAATTCTAATTAATAAATAAATCAAAGAACATTACAACACTTTGAATAGAGGCATCCACCGGCCAATCATTCATCTGCAACAACAACCTTAAAAGTTTATCTATGCCACAAACACCAACATCAAACGCAACCAACAATTTGCAAAAGATATAAACTAAGCAAACCCATCACACGAGACAACAATAAACCCATAATCAAACTCCTCAACAAAACAAACACACAACCGGAAGCAAACTAAAGTCTAACCTCACACGCGCTCAGAAACTTGAAACCTGCAAACTCAAGTCAAACCTGTAACAAACAAATACAGCGGACATAACCTTCCCCAAGTAACCTAAGTACCCGGTAGTTTAATCTACAACATAAATTAACGGTCTCCGTGTCCACAAAGCGCAAACAAAATAAACCACAATACAGCACGCACCAACAGCACAAGTTAAACCTACATTCCAAAGGTGTAAAACGTCAGCTTATTCAGAGGCTATTTAAATACACCCATGTAAAGTACAACAATTAAACCTGACCCAGTCTTGGCCCTATCATGAACAAACAACGTAAAACCACACCGAATCACGCATCATCTAAATCAATATTGGCAGCCAAACAAGCGAAAACACCTTCAACAACACTATATAAGCAATACAAACTCTACTACGCAACGTTTAAATAATAGTGAAAGTTAAATAAAATTGGTGGACAAGTAAACACGAACATAAACTAATAACAGCACATTGGTAAACTTAAACGAACCCATCAACATAACAGCATACACAAAATCATAAGCAAGCACACTACAAGCTTAATTCTACAATTCTATAACCTACCCTAAACCAAGGCTAACACAAACCTATTGCGGGCACAACCACTCCGCACATCTTAGAATGTCCGCACAACCACGAAACCTACACAACTAAATTATTCTATACAACATCACAAAACGAAACATCAAACCAAACTACAGCAGCCACAACCGCAAGCGTCCACAAAGAAACTTAGCGGCCCGACACAAACATACACCCCACAAGCACAAATCAGTAAGCAAATACATTTCGAACAAACGAAACCAGACATAAATCGATCACGTACACATATCACAACTGTAATAGCAACATCGATCTACACTACATCAATAACTATTACAATATGCACTCAAGTCTAATGTTAAATAACCAATAAACTCAGCAACTACACTCACATTAACAAGCTCCGAGTTAAGTAAAATAAGCTAACTATAACAAACGTACTTAAACACATTGCACCGCCACCAGCTACACTTAACACACACAAAACATACTACCAATTTATAAACAAATCAGAACTACACCCATAACTGCCAACCATACCCTACCCAAAACACATTCGGTTCAAGTTTCAGCACCGTATAAACTCAACCACTACGTTATTAACAACTTACACATACCCACGCACAAACCTAACGAACTCACACGTTGCAAAACGAAAGACCACTGCACAAACACAACATAATGTAAACGACCTCTAGCAACACAAGCCTAATTAGACATATATGCAAAGTCCTTGCCTAAGTACTCAAAATAACCATGCCAATCCAACAATAAACTACACATCAGCAAATAAACCTGGAAACTTCCAATGCACCATAAATCACCAATAGCATTGCAATCACACAAGCACGGCAAGCAAACTCGTGCCCAACAGGCTTTATATGCATCCAGCATGTGGTTCACAACTATGTGCCGTAGCACTATCCAACACCTGGCCACGTCAATCTATACAAAACCAGAAACCTAAATAATAATGCACAAACAACTACAATAGTCAACGTAAACACGTCATTAAACTCAGTGTACACTAAAACACCTTAAGCAGCAAATAATCAGCACAGTAATCAACATTACAAATTAAAAAACGCATTAACCCTACAGCAACTAACACCCTAGCGCACTACCCTTGCACCAGCAACTCAACGTTATACAAAACACATCAATCTCCGAACTCAAAGCGTAATTACAAATTCCACGTAAAGAGTAATCCGCAACTGCCAAAGCATTATTTGAAAACTCAAGCAGTCAACCAACAACCTAATGGAGCACACAAATCACATAATAATGCAACACAACAGTTACAGTTCAACATAATGCGTACAAACAATCCGTTAAATACACAATTACTCTTCAATCCTGTAGCAGCACTTCAAACCAATCCTACTCATGTACCCCAGCAAAGTACACCATACACATAATAGTTCTTAATTCTAACAGCGCGTGTCCAAGTCGTATCGAAACCAACAACACCAAACAATTAAACATCAATGTAATAACTTCCACTAAAAAGATAATCAAAACGCTATTACATCACAATCTATCATATAAATATCATACACGACAAACATCGAAATACAGCATTACCTTAAACGCCCATATGGAGTCATCATCACCCACCAACAACTAAGCAACTATGCATCAAACTGACACCCGTAGGTAAAAACACCAAACTACAACGAACAACTTGCCATCACCCCGCACAAATAAACTCCCACATGCACATCATTCCTACCACTACTACAGCGGTAACCTATCATCATACACAAGCCAACAGCAATCGCAAACATACTCATACACTAATCAAACAGCTCCCTGTGCAGCCACACCCCGCAAACACACTTAACTGTGTCGAACACCTTGTAAACAGTGCTTATACCACAATCCCACCTTAGCAGCGCCCACAATTCACTACGCACTTGCAATTCATCACAGTCACAAGCCTAAAGCAACACAAAACCTAAAATATAAGATTCAATCTGGCAACACACCAACAAATAGTTATCTAGCGCACATACCACGTTAAAGGTCTTTGCAAGCAAAACCTAATACAAAGTCATGTACAAAACATGAAAATACAAGTTAAACACCACACTCCACAATCACCAATCCAAGGTATCATAGGCAAAACACCAACCTCAGGTACAGTACCCAACGTAAAACGAAACCCTCTAGCAAACTTTATGCCTATTTTATCACAGCATCTGTTACAATACTCAGCCACAATGCACAGCCTACACACGCAACCCAAACAGCATAATCGTACACCAACCAAAAACAACAGCAATCATCAAGCCTACTACACATAAAATCAGCACGCCTTAAGTTGTACACAAATCGCACAGAAGGTTACAAGTAATTAGTAATGAAAACGTTTCAACAAGTACCTTAGTAAATCAAATAACAATGTATCACAAAATATCAAATCCATAGCCAAATGTAATAACCAAAAAACAAAGAAATTGACCATGCTATTACAAATATAGTTTATATCATATACAGTAAAAACAGTAAATGA
Organism: Vickermania ingenoplastis; assembly: GCA_010157825.1. Lineage (NCBI taxonomy): Eukaryota > Euglenozoa > Kinetoplastea > Trypanosomatida > Trypanosomatidae > Vickermania > Vickermania ingenoplastis. Next base: position 27,355 of record VFSE01000118.1, on the reverse strand, counting down.
AAACTCCTGTACAACATATCTATAAACACCTATCTGCACCTTTACATATCTAATCACACAAACAACATAACACACGGCTTACAAAATCCTGCCATCAGCCCTACTAAAGTAGCTGAAACAGCTGTCACTAATTCAAGCACATATAACCTAAATACTACAACAACGCAGCTCAAGTGTCCGCAGCAATCATAAGTTACCAAATAATGTAATAAAGAACAACTCAGAAGCACATCCACAAAACACAAACCAATTTCTAAAGCACGCACCCCCAATACTGCAGCACCAATAATATAACCAACTTAACCCCTACCCACACACAATAAGCACAACCTAAGAAGTCAAACTAAAGCAGTAATCCATGTAACCTCACGACAAGCACAACCCAAAGCTGCAACTCCATTAGTTCAACCTCATCGTAATAATGGTATACCGTAAGCTGAACACAACCACAAAGATTCAACATACATAACGCAACTACACCCTCGTTGTTAAGTCACCTGCAAACCCCACTTACACAGTGCAAATCGCATAAATACACATTTAATACCCAACTACAGCACCCCACATCGTGTAAGCAGCCACAGTCGTATCAAACAATACCCAGATAAGCTAAAGAAGGTCACATAAAGCCGTAACATCGCAGGAATCTGTTAGCGTGTCGTATAACAAAACTACTGCTTCATACGCCCAAAACAAGTACAATCACAGCCTGCTCCGACAGAATAACAACCACTTCTAAGCAATTTAAATGGAATTACGAAACTTCTATTGCAGACCACAACCCCAACCACAAGCCTACACAAACGCAGTACAAATCACATTACGCAAGCGTAAGCAACCACCTCAAACCATGAATCTAATCACCGAAATAACGAAGGTAATACAAGCCTACTCCAAAGCATTCACTCACATACACAACGTGCTCTGCGAGCATCAAAGAAACACTAACTGCCAGTGCACAATCTAAACAAAAACTCAAACCACTAAACAAATCAAACCTACATAATACATTATACAACAGGCGTACCACAACTACATGTACCCATTAAATACTAATAAATGCCAGCACACAACCATTGCGTAAAGCCACAAATTCATAAGATACACACCGCAAACATCACTAAGCCCAAAAAGTATCAATACACAATCTTTAACACAACTACCTATATCCCGCTTACAGCATCAAACAGGCGTGCACTAACCGTCTGCGTAACAAGCCTCTAGTCTACCATTCACAACGCTTATCAACACGTGCGATACAAGCATTCCACAGTATGGTTATCACAGCACAAAATAATCTAAACCCCAATTAGTGAAAGTTATTAAAATCCCGCACAGCAGTCCCACAACCTACAAGTCTTCAAAAGCACAGTTAGCAGTGCATCACCTGCACATAAACCCATGGTAAGCCTGTAACACTCACACTTCCCCAGGTGTAAAACACACAATACCACGGCGTATCCAAAATCACACTATAAGAACTAAAACACTATAACTCACAAAGCATGTTTCACTAACAACTATCAAACGCATCCAATATTAAGCCCACAAACCCAAAGTACTATGTAAGCCTAGTAAGCATCGCTAACACCAACTCAAAGCAAAGTAACGCAAGTCATCATCACAACCAAATCTATGGAAAACAGTAAACAACGCAGCTACACAATACCAACGCCAAAGTCACAACACAAACAGTACCCCAAACCCTAGCAATGCAGTGTCAATCAACCAAACAATAAACTCACCCAAACAAGTAAGTCAAATATAACATCCACCAACCTCAAGTCAAGCAAGCAAACAGTACCACCCTGTAAATAACGCATCCACAAACACCACTTTAATTCAAACACATATCAAAGAAGACCAACACTACCAACTCAAATCCGTATCGTGCAAATACAGTCCACATCCGACACATACGTAAGTCAACTGAACAAACCAACACCACACCAGTGGCTCCAACCTGATAACCAATAACACACTAAATCCGCGACTTCAGAGCTAACCATATCAAACAACATGGGCACACACTCTCAAGAAAACCTGGCCACAGCACAACTGCTAGCCCTTGATGTGTATGTCTAAATAGAGTATACCGAAACAACGAAATAAAGTAATCGAATTATAAAGATTAACTAAACGTCTATAACCATTACACGTCAACCAAATCTCACACCTGCAAAAGCCCGAAAACACACCATTCAAAGTGCCGCCCACACCGCAAAGTCGCAACAACCACCTGCATTCAAGCAGTTTCAAAAACACATACACATCCAAAACGCACTTCCAGCCAATAATAAAACCCTACAAGTAAATCCACAAATAATACGCAACAAGCTAAACTCTCACACTAACCACTAACATACTACAATATAACAATCAAACCACAACATTCACAGGCACTAAAGTCAAACACACAGCACATACTAAATATACGCAAAACAATCAAAACCAAATAAAGTCCATAAACTGTAAACTTAACGCGTAATCCAAATATAGAGTACACAATACATCACATACACCTATCAGCCCATGTAGTACAAAACATAACCTACTACGTGAAACAACCTGCACAAACTAACCCGTTGCAACCACCCAACGCACGCAGCATAATCGCAAACAAAACGCATCAAAACTGCACTATCCACAAAGTCTACAATTACACACATCTAACCATAAACTTGCAACCATACGTTAAATTCACAATCCTAGAACGCTTAGAAACAGAGCACTGCCCACTGTCATTAGTCAACAGCTATCATTAACCTAACAACGCACAACAGTATAATCTACATTGTATCCAGCACCACTCAACCTGCAAACCAACGCAAGCATAAACTAACTGCCCACATCCTAAACAACGTGAATCCACGTTAATTCACTCAAGCTCTAAACAGCATTGCAATATGAACGCTGCAAACACCAACTAGTAGCTATCGTTAAGTCACACAAAAACGCTTGTACGCCCAACGCGTCAACGGAACCCCCCGACTACCAGTAAGCGCACACAAAACTCCGGGAAATCATCCGCAACAGATCACCACGATCAACGCAAACCAAAACTATAGCACAGTTCGATACTACGTGTTGCCAAATTAACAATCTTCAAAGCGCCAACGCGCATCCACATAAAAGGAAACACAAACCAACCACCAAATAAAAAATTCAGAAACTAAAATCACAACCAACCCACTGTCACAACATCTACATTTACAAGCAATCACAAAATTCACACCACACCAAAGGAACACCAACAATCACGGTGCACCATTCCACCACAAATTTAAACCACCGTCGAAAATCAGATAAAATAAGACGTCTAATGGAACCCAGAACCATTATACCGTCAACACAAGTCACAAGTACACCCAAACTAACCTGTAACGCTATTCAAAATTTCCGACAGCTAAAACAAATCACATAATCAAACAAACACTAAGTACCCACGCCCATCAATCACCCAAGTAACCACAAACTTGGCGCGCTCAAACAAACTCGTGGCCACAAACCCCAAGCAGCTCCGCATTGCACGCATCATTTAACTGGCAAATCTGCGCTCGTAAACCCTCCCTTCATCCACTATCAATATACCCTGGCGTAGAAATCTTCAGTCGGCTAAATCAACACTCAAGGTTAACATCACAATACCAACCATACGCGCACCAGCAATAGTAAAAACAACATCAACCTATCAGCTAAACTAACCCGAAAGTGCATGCAAAATTCCGAATCAAGTAAAACTCGTCAAATTCTCACAACCGTAATCCAACCTAGCACTTAAAATGCACCACCCAGAAAACTCAATGATCAAACCTCAGACACTAGAAGTACATGCACCCATCACACGCGTTCAAACAACACATACCAACTTAATAAACCACATAACCAGTATCACCACTGCCACCAGTATTCCACAACAATCCATAGGGTACCAGTGGTTTCAACACGCAAAGCCTTACGGCAAATCCACAAAACACAGCATCAAAACATACGAAACACGCAAATCAAGCATCATCACCAGTTAACCCTCACAAACTTCAGCTCACATCATAAAGAGACACCCAAACACCTGCTCAGCACAAACTAAATCACAAGCCTAACACAAAATGCACATCGAAATCCACAACTCCTCCAAATATAATAACATCAAACCCTAACCCAAACCTCCTAGCAAATAACCACAGCATAATATTCAATCCCCTCTAAATCAACACAGCTTTCCACCCAAACGCAAGCTCCCCTATCAGCATCCCAAACACAAGCAGCTGCATAAATACGAAACAACACTTCAGCATGCAGACAACCAAAGTACTCAAGCAATTGCAAGTTACGGAAACCTCAATACCCATTGGAACTTTGCACTGCACCCCAGTCCTACAGCAGCATTTACCAGCCACATACAAAGCCACAAAACACATATTCTTAACACTTTAATATTGCCCTCTGACAAACATACTATATTATATCAACCCTCCACCCGTCAAGTTTCTCAAGGCAATTTTCAAATCCAGTATTAAGTTCCTACACCCCATGTCGGCATCCAGCACTCAAGCAGTCAAACACCCATACCCACAATTCCCCTCTGGGGTACCCCAAAGTTACCAAACCCACGATTCAACGCAAATCTGAATCAGAACACCATGAGTCATAGGCAATCCTTGCAAGAACAACTTCATTGCCATCGTAACAACCCTAAAATAACCGCAACACCAGCTCTCAAAAGGCAACAAATAGACATGTCCACAACGTAAGCATTATTAGGACACAGCAGCATGCTATAAAACAACACAAAACTCGATATCAGGCAAACGCAAACCCCAGGATATAGAGGTACAACCTCCCTACAGCCCGCCTCACCCACAGCATCCAAAGCCGAACAGCAATCAGAAATCTCACAAATCCAGAACCAGAACTACCCCTCCAAACCACCTGCAGGCATCACTCCACCCAAAGCAACTCCTACACCAACTGTAAACCCCGGAAACCCATCAGCCGAAACTATATTATATCAACCCTTCAGCAGCACAGTTTCCCGAGGCGGTCTCCAAACCCAGCATTGGTTACACGCCACCCACCTGCAGGTTAGCACTCAGGCAGCAAGCCCCACGTGGTGCAATCACCGCTGAAACCCACCGCAAGGCTACCAAACCCACAAATCAGCGCAAATCCGAACCCAACCCCGAATTGCAGCAAACTTGTAGGCACAGGTTCACCAGGCACCCTGCCAGCCACAAGAACCAACTCTAGGGATCAAAAGCTCCAAACAGCGCTACCCATTGTACCCACACCATCAAAGATCCGCAGCAGCATAGCCTAAACCTACCAAAACTCAGTATTAGATAATTAAACTCCTGGACTACCTAGAATACAGGTCCTACAGCGCAACCTACCCACACGGCTTGCCCAAAGTCAATCAGCTGCCAAAACTCTCACGAAATCCAGAACCAGCGCACCTCTCCAAAGGCCCTATAGGCAATGCCAACATCCCGAAAAGCGCACACCCCTGGGAAAACCCCGGAAATCGCCCATCCACTGAAACACTATATTATATCAACCCTCCAGCAGCCAAGTTTCCCGAGGCACATCCCCAACCTCCAGTGCTAAGCGCACGAAACCCAAAGCATCACCCAACAGACAGGAAGTCAACCACACATAAACCCGGTCCTCCAGGTACCACCGAAACTACAAATCAGCACAATTCAGCGTAAATCTGGACCACATCACGCAAATCCCACCCTTATAAGCACAAATTTACCAAGTAACACGCCACCACGTAAAATTCACCTAACCCAGAAGTCAAAATGGTTCTAGAGGCACTGGCTCAATGTACACATCAGCAACAAACCCAGTATTGCAATCTAAAACACACCTAAAAGCTTGCTACCAAACACACAAAACTACCGGAATAACTAGATGCAAGCCACAGCATAAGCACCCAAACCGTATCCTAAGCCAAATGAGAATCAAGTTTCCTGCTGCGTCGCAAACCAGCTATCCGCCAGCAACCGCCTGTAAGCACTGGCACCCTTGGATCCCTTGTATATCAAACTATAAGCATCATAGGTCACATCAGTGGAACACCATACCATAGCAACCATCCAGAAAGCTCTCCCGAAACACCCAAAACCTACCAAGCGTAAACCCAAATACGTAGGAAGCCAGCATCCAAGCAAGCTGGTCAATAGAATATCCCAATTAGGAGAAATGCGTAGTCCTTATCAATCTCAACACCTAAAATGCGCTAAACAAGCGACGCCCGCAATCTAAACGCACACACCAAACAGAATCACATGAACACCATCCAGACAGGCAAACCTGCACCAAAATTGCACCACAATACCAACAACACGAAAGCACCACCTTGCAAAGGTATTCCAAGAGTAATTCCAAAAAGAAACAAACCTACGCGCACAATCCGAAACGGAACATCAGTGCAACCAGAAACTTTAGGTTAAAACAGGCAATACACAAGGTCTGAAAAGTCAACCCGCAGGTGAAGTCCTCGATAACTGCAGCCAGCTGTTGTCAACTAAAGAAACAAACTCCTGCCCAAAACACCATCAACAGTAAATCTCCAAGGCACCCGCGGCAATTGCACTTGCATTATAGGTATGTGTAACCAAGCATTCCCCAATACCGCCAAAGCAAACTTGCAACTTAACACTAACAGTATAAACCAACTACCACGCAGGAACGCAAGTAAACCATACTCAGCTGCATTGGCTCCAACTAACAACTGAAAACCAGCTACTCACAACCAAACATCAGACCAAACCATAATTCTACAACTCTAAAGGTTAAACATATAACCAAGCCCACCCCACAGAAAACACAAATCCGAACATCCAAACACACAAAACAACGCCTAACACAGACAATCAACCCATCACACCTAAACAAAGCAAATATCACGCGTACATAACAAGTCTACAAATAAAAGTCAAAATCTAAAAGGTACAATTCCGCCCGATAGTGCCACTCACAAAGCAATCAAGCGTGTGCAAGACGTACAGCTCAAAACTTAGCAGTCACCCTCAAACCAAACTCATAACTACCACGGCATCCAAAATACCCCAAGTTACCAAAAAGCACTTACAATGCGATATACGCTCCTAGTTTATAAGCGTAATAACACCCACAATCACCACGAAGCCTTAATCCCACAAAGCACGTCAACACTCCAAATAAATCAACGCCAACACCCAAAATGCACCATTGCAAAATCATCCGAACCACAACGCACAAATGCATAGTGCACCTACTAGCACAACACAAAACGCAAATACCCGTCATACACCACACGCCAAACAGCAACTAACCAACTATTGTATAAAAGTATGGTAAATCATTAAAGCAGCACATACCCAACCGGCGAATACCAAGGCTAACATCTCCCTGTGACAAACATCATGCAAATCATATCAATTATTAAAACAAGCAACACCAGAACAATACACAACATATCCAGGCCCACGCCCAACTAACATAAATCACAAACAACAAATCAATCACCCAGCAAACCACTTTCGCCTGTGAAACCACCAACCTACCCACTATCAAAGTCTACGCAAACCACCAAACCCAGCATACACCAAACACAAAAAGAAACTCAAAATTCAACACTGCCTAAAAACCCTGGTACACAGCACTTCACAGACAACCTAAAGCTCATAGCATGATGCATAATAAAACATCCTAACAAGGGCAACAACCCAAAGGTACCACAACGTCTTGTAAACAAAGCATGAACACATATACAAAAACATCACAAAAGTAACAATAAAGCTCATACCTAATTCAAACCACACGAAACACAGCAGAAAGTCAAACACAACATAACTAATACTTAACATTTAAAGCAAACAGGAAACTCCACCTTGATAACCAAAACCCAACAAAATTATAACAACTCACAACACAACTAAATTGGCCACCCGTGCTCGGCTCAGTAACCGGAGCTTCCGCAGTATGAAAAATCAAGTGCAAGCATCAATAAGCCCCACGTAGCAGTAGCTTACGCAAACTCCACACAAATCGCAAGTAATAACCACATAAAAACAACCACAGCAACGCTAATTAAATCAAGCTTTAACACAACTACCTTAAATATAAAACAAATAAAGTCTCAGTCATGCCTATCCAACTTCATATTATGTATTGTGCCATCAACTCAATCTTAAGCAAACATAAACGGCACTAAAATGCCAAATAGAAATCATGTCCAGGAATCGCGCGCATGCAACACCTATACGCATCCCAGTGCATTCGTCACAACAGGCACTCCTCAAACCTGCAATCGTCGCACTCAATACGCATTATTAGCAAATCTTTATACAATCGGAAGCCCAGCACTCGCCAGAAACTAACAAACATACCAGAAATAAACTATAAACCTTGGCAACCCCAGGTGCCCAACCTCCAACCTCATAGGTTCTTAAACCACATAACAAAATAAGTTAAACCTACAACCATGAATAAATACATCCTAAACGACACCTTCACTTGCGCAAACCTCCAAACCAGTAATAGCAACCCTAAAACACAAGCTCAAGAGGCAAATTACTTGCCAACAGCATCAACCACTCAACAAAAGTAAACCATGCAAACAAGCATTAAGTACCACAATGTAATCATCTACAAATTTACAGAGCAAAAGGCACCGACGGAACCAGTAGATCACACAGTACCCATCACGCAACCAACCAGCATTCAAACCACAACCGAAAACAGTTGCACAACGCACACCTCTGCAAACTACCATTATATGCATAGGCCCAACACCCAAAAACTGCAGTACCCATATAGCAACACCCAACTACAATGAAGTATCTAGCAATACACATGCAACACCAAACACCACCAAACCTACATATGCAGTTCAAAACCTGCGATCTGAATTAATAAGTAAACACAACACACAAACTCTTTTAATATCGCAGCATATACTTCAAGGAAAACATACACGTACTCACATCTAAAAATCTAACCACCAATTAAGCACTACGTCCCTGCAAAGGTATCGCTCCACGTAAACACTCCAACTCACAAACATTACGCGCACGAATCACATTGTATATCATCCATGTAAATCTAAACTCAGGGTCTAACACACTCATAACGATAGCCCAACCCCGGAAGCTTAGCAAGTATCGTCATAAAGTAACCACTCCAGCAAAACTCAAACCGTTAAATACGAAACTACGTAATATACTGCACACCAACAGTTACCCAAACAAGTATAAGTAATTTCACATCTACACACAAACCAAACAATCTCAAACCTAAATAGTAACTTAAAGCTACAGTATCACTACATGCAACCCAAGCAAACAGCAAACGCAAATCTAACACCAATTTAATAACCATACAAATAACCAACATAACTCGCATAATAAAAGCCCATATCAGTTCTACACCACCTCAAGCGATGCAAGTCAATATAACCGTAGACCAGAACAAGTAACAACGTACCAATGATACTATCGTAACACAACACAGCGCTCGAATCAAATCCCGAAATAATAGAAGTATCATTGTAGCCTAAACTAAGGCATACTAATCAAATCAACACAAGTTACGCTTCAAGTAACAGGTCCTCCTAAATGACACAAAACCTTTACCCACACAGATAGTAATTACGCTAGAAATGACTAATTCTATGTAGCAAGCAACACCAAAAACCCAATGCAAATAAACTTACATGACACGAAGCAAACTTGTTAATCAAACATCAAGCACCAGGCAATATAGACACCAGTGAAATGAGCATGCAACACTCACAACATAACAACCTGCTCCGGCACCTTAAGGAACCACACCAGAACATAACTCACAACTAAGGAATACATAACAGTTAATATGCACCATCCAAACAAGTAAACGAACACCATCACAAAAGTATTAAATAAGTACACTCCTAGAATTCTACATCAAGCTTTAACCAACATGAATCACCAAAACTATAGCAAATTACATCATAAAATCCAGCGCCAGTATCCACACAACCTAAATATTTTGTACAACCGTTACCCGTCCACAACAAAGCATTGTAACGGAGAATCATAGGCTTAAACATAAAATATGTTTGAACGCGCGTCCACAACAATCGCTAATCAATCTACAAACGTCAGCGTACACCAAAGCCCACAATCTAAGGCGTAAACTTTGTACAAGATCAACTGTTACAAGTGCAAGCAACGCAAAGTCTACTCAAGTGTCAGTTAAATCACTACCTATGCAGTTTCGAATAACAACTAATGCCAACCAACACACAACAAAGTTATGATAACCAACCACACAAAGCGCCATATAACGCCAACAAATACGGAAACCTCACCCATAACAAACAATTACAATCATACGTGTATTGCATCATCATCTAAACGCTTTCATATTATACTCCAAAACCGACTTCAAATGAAATCAAAACACAATCAAACAAATATAGATCATATGTAATAACACAACATACAATGTGACTCATGATAGCTATTACAGTAACTTATATATCATACAATCTTATCAACAATACAAAGCAACACATCATGCAGTACAACCATACACTCTTATACAAACTATCATAGCAAACATAAAACTCATGTGGCAACGAAGCTACACAACAAAACTTAACAACCCCCGCAAAACTTATTTATACTATAACCAACAATCAAATTCTCTGCACATAAACATTAAGCACAACATCACCTACCACACCATGTAAATTCGCAAGCAAGGGAACATTAGCAAAATAAACATCACAATCTAAATTTCCGTGTTTTATAAACCACACAATTTATCAACCACTAAATATCATAATAATAAAACACAATACTAAAAAACCAAGCATCAGAAGCATACTGAACCTAAGGAACTATGTGCAAAATCTAACAATACACCACAAATTCCAGCAACCTATGTGCCAACTAGAAGCCTTAATATAAACAAATAAATCTCTAGCACCCCAAAATGCAACCGCACAGTAAAACAAACACCCAAATCGCAGTGCGTAACCTAACTACACACCAACAAGCCTTGTACGAGGCTAATACAGCGCGCAACACATCGCAGTGAACACCATTCACAAGACACTACGCATCCATAAAGGCTACAACAATGAAACTACCTCGCGCAATAGCAGTAAAGCATCCCACACAGCATTCCACCACGACCGTAACAGTACACAACAAATGCAACATCTATCACAAAACCTATAACACGCAAACAATAAATACGTAAACACACAATCCGCATCCCAGCAAACCAAACTGTATAGTAATTACGTAAAGATCATCAAATGCAGCGTAATAAAACCCAACAAAGAAAACTCATAACAATGCACCGTCTCAAGTCACACATGTAATATCAACACTATACAAAAACCACATGCAAACTATTACAACTTCGCTACAATAATAAACCATACACAATAACAGACATACCGTAAGATTTGCAAAATAAACGTTCACCAAATCAATCAAAACAATAAACCTACAGCCCAAACCACAACACTCAAAACACCAACTTCTAAAGCGCATGCATCCAACGAACACACATATGGTACCAATACAATGTCAATAACGACAGATCCTGCGCAAGTCACACAACTTATGAAGAATGCAAGGCATCCAGTCAAGTAATCCCCAAGTTAAAGGCTACTACCGCAGGCATGTATAAGCAAAATTACCAGTTTTTGCTATAATAACAGCCTACTCCGACACTACGCACTAAACCCATTCACATGGCAATTAGTAAGATACATTTTACATAAACGCACTCACAAGCAGCATCCAATGAAAACACTCAATTTAGGTTCACTACAAGTATGTTACACGGAACACCAATCACTCAAGCACAAGCAAATTCATTAACCACCTAACAACCGTAAACCAAGTCCATCCAAGTAAAACTAACCTAACAAATTCACCGCATGTAGTCCTACATCATAATAAAGCCATCATCGTCACTATAACCGTCCATTCAGCCACCAAACACAACCGCAAAGCTAAGCCCGAACCAGCAACCCCTCCACCGGTCACCACATAACATATGTAGAGCACAAACATACACTTTAAATTAACACTCAAGCATGCAACTAACCGCAACCCATGTAGGCACAAGCTTTCTAAAGATCCAAGGTTCAGCACGCTACTCACCACGAAATTATACAGTCTTAAAAATCAACGCACCCTCAAATACACAAATGTTGCATAGAGCATTAAACCACATCACTTGTGTTTCCTAATCCAACCACTAGAAACGCTCACCATAACAGCATGCAAACTACCATTCAAAGTAAAGCAATCACAGACACCTCCTTACGCAATATTACGCTCATCAGCATGTAAAATATCTTATCTAACTGGGATCACAGGGTTTACCATTATAACTAACAGTCCAACCTAATCTCATTAAAATAAACTTAAACAATTAACACCCAAACAATACCCGTAAAATAAAATACCATTAAATGCGTTGCGCAATCAACCGTGTCCACACGAAAGCAGCAAACGAATCGCATCAAACACCAACAGTAACAACCATGCTTATGGGATCAACTATGCGCAAAACCTCTATACAAAACAACTCACACACTGCAAACCAAAAGATCCTAATCTTGTTAAGTAAACACCATTCCTCTCAACACCAGCGCCCATAAATACACAAACAACAAGCTAATCAAAACCACCAACAAAAATAATAAAACAATCTGCCCTCCCAGAAAAGCAACTCACGCATGAGTACATACACAAAGCTTCGAAGCTGTACAAGCATTCCAAACGACCATAATCTACCAGTACACATTCTGCAAACAATTCACAACACGTAAACAGTAAAGAAATTATCGATTTAAGTCGGCGTAAACTTCAAAACACAAATCATACAATCCCCACTGCAGTGTTAAAGACCTAATAACAAATCCTCATGTAGCGTGTATAGCAATGTCGTGTGCCATCATACCAAACTGCAACCGTCGAACCAATGGAACCCACAGCAACTAAACCATCAGCTATGCACCAAACCCTAAGCACAGAACCAATCAACCCACAAAACTCACACAAAAGAAACGTCAGCAACTCAATTTTAATCACACTAAATGCGCAACACGTAAACGTAAAATTTAAAAGAACATCCTAGTAAACGCCACGAAACTCAAGTTACAATTCCAAACAGCAATATAAGCATAGCAAAACTTAACCATCTTAAAGCGTCCAAGCCTAAGTTAACGCAACAACTTAATAAACAATTCCCATAAACCAAACATACAAAGTGGCTCACAGTACACACGAATCGTTCCCATATACCCCACGAAAACAACACGTTCACAACCACTAACTTCACAGCAAACCCAGTCAGCAACATTCCAGTACAGCGTACACAAACCTACCAGATACAACCTTCATACCAACATATAACCGCCATCTATACCATACACCAATACAAGCATTCCAAATCAAAACACAGACAAACCCTACGTAACTATCATATCCCACGTCGGCAACTGTAACAAACCAAACCAGTACACAAAGTAAACAACATGTCAAGCTTAAAACACAACTAAAACACAACAACTCTAGACCAACCAAGCAATCATCATTGCAGTGCATGAACCTTACACAATAGCAAGAATTAGCGCAACACTATAAACCCCAACTAGAGTTCAAACAAATATACTAATCATACCCGTATTAAACGCACTAGTGCGCCTATCATCGGAGCCTACTTACACCCTAACTCCTCCATACCAAGCTATGGTGTTAACTCTATGTCACCGAAACGCAACCAAAGTAAATGCACACCAAATGCTTACCCACACTATCAAGCAAATTATGCAAACCCACATAACGAAACGACAACATGGCGTAAACGACCACATCTGCCTAGACCCTTAAACAGAGTAGTATATGCACCCTGCTTTAACGTGCCAATAACTATCAGTAAAGCATCCATAACACGAGTGAAACTACAGCTAAAACGCGATCTCATTGACAAAGCTACAATACTTAAACCCACAATTCAGCGCAAACAGAATCGACACACTCTACATCAATCACCAATACAAACATTCCTGCAAACCATGTAAACCACAACTATCTAAAGTACATTTTAACGAATGGTAACCTGTCAAGTCCCCAAACACTCATTACACAAAGTATCTCACACTAGTAGTTTTACCCAATCGTACACTTAATGCATAAAACTGACACGTAGTCGTAGTAACCATCGCCAATCCAAACCACGAAACTAACCGTCCAAGTGCTCCCCTAAATCCGATAGCCTCTATCCAACAATACCCGCAAGTCTGCGCAGCTTGCAAACCACCATCACCATAAAAATGTACATTTAGCCCTAATCCACAGCACACAGGCTAAAAGGTAACCAACCTACACATCATGCAACCAACTCATTACCAAGCCAAACATAAAACACATAAAACATCGCAATCCAAGTAATCATACAGAGTCTAAATCATAATCTGTAATTAAGCGTAGCAGCAACCAAAATAGAATCACCAGCCTGCACAATCCATAGCATTAACGTAAATAACGCTAAATCTATACCACACCAACCGAAGGCACCATGCCTAAAATATAATATCTAAGCGAATACATATGGTGGTTACAAAAAAAATAACGCTTTTACGCATGCCCCACCAAAGGAACCACAACGCAACACTGACAAATCAAATCAAAACAGTGGCAAACACCCACGCCTAAATCTGGGTAAACATAACTACTAACACAACACGTAGGTTAGACATATGCATTCAAGCACCCTGCCCAAACGTTACAGCAAACTATAATATCCTTCAAGTCACACATAATTGCCACACATAATTATACCCTACACAACCAAACAAGCAAACTCACAAAACTCAACCACCACCCAAACACACATCCCACCTGTCAGCGTCTCTAAGACAAAACCCAAAGCAACGTATATACAGCAGGTAACAAACCTACAGCTCTAACATAGTATGAATTACATATAATAAGCCCACAGCCAAACTATATCCATCGGCAAACAACACCTACATCGCTCACAACATGGGCTCATCACAACATATCAACCTTCTAGGTAAGTGCGCTCCTAAAATACTACGCAAGCGTGCTAACCCAGCCACGAACCATAAAAGAACTTCACCTAAACTAATGTAGGAAACTATACAAGTTCATATCCTAGTGCCGTCAACCCCGAAACCGTATGGCATTCAATTATAACACAGCTCTATGCATACAACAACCTACTGCCAAGCTGAAACCCTACCCAACAAATTCCTAGCCCATCAAAAATACCCATTATCTAGCAAGCCTTACCACCGCAATCTACGTAATGAACCCACACCGATAGTGTAACCCATCGATAACCGCCAACAATAACCAGCCACCCCAACCTAGGAAGTCAACCTTAAAACAGTCAGTACTTCCGCAAGTACAACACCACCCACAACCCGCAAGCTAGCTCAACAACCCAAAACCCACCAGGAACGCGACCTGTCCACGCAATACCCCCAAACGTAAGCACTAATAATAACAACTCGCAACACTAACTCAGCTACATGGCTTTGCCGCAAAACCCTCGCGTGAATCACAATTGATCAGACAAACCTCCCAAACAACCCTCAAGCTAGGTGTCAAACATTACCTGAGCGGTCATCAGGACAACACACAGTCAAAGTCACAACAGAATAAACCACAAGTAAATCCTGTCCATGCAAGCACCCAGCGTAAAGCCCAACCACATCATTCCACGAGGTTAACCCTTCGACCTTACCTAAATAGTAAATACACTACACCACAACACCACAGTCCACCAAAACCCACTAACCAAATACCTGATCTGTAAGTCAACTGAAATTATCATTGAAGCACCTCACAACACTGCATTTACCAAAGCATCGAACTAGTCAGCCACAGTACACGGAATACCCAACGTACACGAAACCCTACCGCAAGCTCTAAACTGCACACCCTGCATCGCAAGCATCTAAAATCACACCCACCAGCAACCCACAGGTGCTTCCAACCCGGAGAAACGAGAAGCCGAATATCGAGGATCCCACGGGCAATTCACAAATTCATATACGCATTCACCCAAAACTCAAGCATCGCTCAACACACAAACGCTCAACCACCAACCAAAATTCAGCCAATTAACTCCCTTCACATTACCCACGAGCAGTATATTATATCAACCCTCCACCCCGCAACGACACCGTGGCACCCCAAGCACATATCCGGTATCTTAATATAAGAACCGATCAAACCAAACCCAAAGCATCAAAAACCGGTATACCAGCCAACGAACAAATCAAGCTCCAACAAGTCTCGCCAAACCCATCAAAATACCAAAACACTCCGTCACAAACACTGTCATAGGTCAATAAAAAGCCGCCTAAAATACAGCACAATCCACCATTCTGAGGTAGCAGCGCAAAACACCACATATTGGGAGTCTACAGCCAAACATCTACCACAAGGACGCCACCACCCGAACACAAGCTCGCGCGAAGCCAAACCTAATCGAACACTGCAACTACCAACAGTGCCAAACCCCCTCCCAAACTGCAGTATATTATATCAACCCTCCACCGTAATCAACTATCGCGGCAAATCCAAAACGTTAACTTCAACAACTGCACCAGGCTACCAAGACACACCCCCATTAGCGGAGAATGTTGCCCCTAGCCAAAATACCCCAAATCCACCTGAAACAGTCAAAATCACACACGTCTGCACCAACCCAAAATCAATTAGATGCAAGTCTGAACCCGAAAAGTAGCACAAGCCACCTCTAAGAACTGGCCAAAACACCCCCGAAACCAGCAGCTAAATACAGGCCGAGACAGGCAACCACCTTTATCAGTGCCCAAAACCAGCGCCGACGCAAATTGAAATACAACTTACAAATACATACCCGTCCAATCCCGGAACTACAAGTATATTATATCAACCCTCCATCGGAGGCCTCTGCCGCGGCAAACCCAAAAAGGCAACCACTGCGCCCACACCAGCCTGCAAAGTCCCAACCAAGTAAACACACGCCACCCCTCCCTCCGGAAAGTATTTCGGGAGACCCCTTCAGAAGCCAACCACCGGTCCTAAAACATGCACACCAAAGTCAAAAGCGCAATCGTAGGAAGCAAACCCCTACAATAACCTGAAATACCCACTACACCCGCACCCCGCAAATCGTCACAACCAGTACTACACAGCTATACACTCATCCTCGGATTTAACAAAAATTCTATTTAAGGGAAGGCTTCTACAAATCCAAGAAGTCTTTACGTAAACGCACACGCATAAGTAACGTTTCTACGAGCCGTAACTGCAGTTACACGCATTTAGAAGCCCGCAAGTTCCATCTGCGTCAGGTAAACCACCCCACCACTAAGAAAGTCCAAAGTTGAACCTAAAAGGTAGCTACCAGTACATTCAACAAACCAATTTCCACCCATAAAGAAACACCATACGCAAGCATACAGCCACAGCTACCTGCTAGTGTCCCATGCCCGCCGGCAAATCAACTACAACATTATACAAAATTCTGTTCAATCAATAGAAATATAACGCAAAACCAATTCGAAGCATATAAGTACCAACCCGTAATCCCAAAAACCACAGAGAAAGTAACTCCTGCATTCTACGCAGACAACTCTCAAATAACAAGGCTCATACACCAATGCAGCAAAACCCAGGGTCAAACACCACCATCAGAGGAACCCAAATGCCGCGCTCCAAAGCACCAAATACCAACCAATTACACCAGCACACAAGCTCACGTAGCACTGCAGACAAATCCAACACTATAAATCTAGTCTGAAAGCAATTCACCAAATATCCATACAGGCAACCACAGTGTAATACAACCGGAAACTATACCCAACCTAGATAACAACCATAATCAGCTAGTAAGCACCCTAAGCTAGCAAGCACTACACCCCAAAATATTAGTAAAAGTAAACACCTTAGGTAGCACAATCTACGCGCCCACCCAGCAAACGCAACAAAACCATAGCACGATCAAATCAAGCCAGCAATCTCAGCAATCAAACCTATAACAGACCCCAAAATCACGCAACAACTGTCAACATCAACTCCAAATACATCACAAGCGTTAACTAGGAATTACCAACCAAAACAAAAATACACCGTACCCCTGCTTCCACCCGCAGTAAAGCATTAAACCTACAGGTGCAAGCAGAGTTATCCCACACCAACAATCAAAGTTACCCAAGCAAAACAACATTTAAAGGTATCAAATCGTAAATCACCCAAAAGCTAAACCTACAACAATCACAGCGCAAATAGCTATAAACATAGATGCATAAGTGTCGCATCAAGCCAATGCAACCAGCGCTTATCCATAAATCGGAAAATCACATAGCAACGCACCACAAACAAAATCATCAAAACATTTAAGCACTCTTCTATCGCCCGGCGCGTCAACCAGTCCAAACATTCACCAATTGCAACCACCAAAACTAGTTATGCGCCGAACCGAACCACCAACACCACTTTACATCAACGTCCTAAACAGATAACCCCGCAAACCCAGCTACCCGCACAAACTAGTAAACCATCATCAACAAGTACCCACCGAAAGCCACAATACCACAACTAACAAGCACCACAGAACGAAGGTAAATCCACATAGGTAACCACCCGCTAATTCGTAGCAGACAAAAACTGCCAAGCACAACACACCTATAGGCAATCAGTCCAGTAAGTGTACCACCAACCGTCCAGCATTCATAAACACAACAACACAGTTACTGTAAAATAAGCACTACTCACATACACAATACATAGCTACAATACGAAATCGGGCAGCTGGCCACAACATCTGAGCACTACAAACAACTTGTAAGTAAAATAAGCAAGCTGGGCAATGCTGTATGCGGCCTCGTAATTGACATTACCACAAGCACGTAAGGCCAAATCACATATGCACAGCAAGCGAACACACAACAACGTCACTGTCACAATCAAATACCTGCCTAGGAGCCTATGAAGCAAACCAACAACTCTCTAACCACCAAAACGCAGGTAAATAACTTCTGTCTAAGCATCTAAAACACAAGGTGGAAAGCATGTACAGCGCCACACCAATTCAATTGGTCCAAGGCAAGCAAACACCAACTAGTATCCCAAACACATGCGCTACAATATCGTATAAACCTCCACAAAATCGAAAAATTCTAATTAATAAATAAATCAAAGAACATTACAACACTTTGAATAGAGGCATCCACCGGCCAATCATTCATCTGCAACAACAACCTTAAAAGTTTATCTATGCCACAAACACCAACATCAAACGCAACCAACAATTTGCAAAAGATATAAACTAAGCAAACCCATCACACGAGACAACAATAAACCCATAATCAAACTCCTCAACAAAACAAACACACAACCGGAAGCAAACTAAAGTCTAACCTCACACGCGCTCAGAAACTTGAAACCTGCAAACTCAAGTCAAACCTGTAACAAACAAATACAGCGGACATAACCTTCCCCAAGTAACCTAAGTACCCGGTAGTTTAATCTACAACATAAATTAACGGTCTCCGTGTCCACAAAGCGCAAACAAAATAAACCACAATACAGCACGCACCAACAGCACAAGTTAAACCTACATTCCAAAGGTGTAAAACGTCAGCTTATTCAGAGGCTATTTAAATACACCCATGTAAAGTACAACAATTAAACCTGACCCAGTCTTGGCCTATCATGAACAAACAACGTAAAACCACACCGAATCACGCATCATCTAAATCAATATTGGCAGCCAAACAAGCGAAAACACCTTCAACAACACTATATAAGCAATACAAACTCTACTACGCAACGTTTAAATAATAGTGAAAGTTAAATAAAATTGGTGGACAAGTAAACACGAACATAAACTAATAACAGCACATTGGTAAACTTAAACGAACCCATCAACATAACAGCATACACAAAATCATAAGCAAGCACACTACAAGCTTAATTCTACAATTCTATAACCTACCCTAAACCAAGGCTAACACAAACCTATTGCGGGCACAACCACTCCGCACATCTTAGAATGTCCGCACAACCACGAAACCTACACAACTAAATTATTCTATACAACATCACAAAACGAAACATCAAACCAAACTACAGCAGCCACAACCGCAAGCGTCCACAAAGAAACTTAGCGGCCCGACACAAACATACACCCCACAAGCACAAATCAGTAAGCAAATACATTTCGAACAAACGAAACCAGACATAAATCGATCACGTACACATATCACAACTGTAATAGCAACATCGATCTACACTACATCAATAACTATTACAATATGCACTCAAGTCTAATGTTAAATAACCAATAAACTCAGCAACTACACTCACATTAACAAGCTCCGAGTTAAGTAAAATAAGCTAACTATAACAAACGTACTTAAACACATTGCACCGCCACCAGCTACACTTAACACACACAAAACATACTACCAATTTATAAACAAATCAGAACTACACCCATAACTGCCAACCATACCCTACCCAAAACACATTCGGTTCAAGTTTCAGCACCGTATAAACTCAACCACTACGTTATTAACAACTTACACATACCCACGCACAAACCTAACGAACTCACACGTTGCAAAACGAAAGACCACTGCACAAACACAACATAATGTAAACGACCTCTAGCAACACAAGCCTAATTAGACATATATGCAAAGTCCTTGCCTAAGTACTCAAAATAACCATGCCAATCCAACAATAAACTACACATCAGCAAATAAACCTGGAAACTTCCAATGCACCATAAATCACCAATAGCATTGCAATCACACAAGCACGGCAAGCAAACTCGTGCCCAACAGGCTTTATATGCATCCAGCATGTGGTTCACAACTATGTGCCGTAGCACTATCCAACACCTGGCCACGTCAATCTATACAAAACCAGAAACCTAAATAATAATGCACAAACAACTACAATAGTCAACGTAAACACGTCATTAAACTCAGTGTACACTAAAACACCTTAAGCAGCAAATAATCAGCACAGTAATCAACATTACAAATTAAAAAACGCATTAACCCTACAGCAACTAACACCCTAGCGCACTACCCTTGCACCAGCAACTCAACGTTATACAAAACACATCAATCTCCGAACTCAAAGCGTAATTACAAATTCCACGTAAAGAGTAATCCGCAACTGCCAAAGCATTATTTGAAAACTCAAGCAGTCAACCAACAACCTAATGGAGCACACAAATCACATAATAATGCAACACAACAGTTACAGTTCAACATAATGCGTACAAACAATCCGTTAAATACACAATTACTCTTCAATCCTGTAGCAGCACTTCAAACCAATCCTACTCATGTACCCCAGCAAAGTACACCATACACATAATAGTTCTTAATTCTAACAGCGCGTGTCCAAGTCGTATCGAAACCAACAACACCAAACAATTAAACATCAATGTAATAACTTCCACTAAAAAGATAATCAAAACGCTATTACATCACAATCTATCATATAAATATCATACACGACAAACATCGAAATACAGCATTACCTTAAACGCCCATATGGAGTCATCATCACCCACCAACAACTAAGCAACTATGCATCAAACTGACACCCGTAGGTAAAAACACCAAACTACAACGAACAACTTGCCATCACCCCGCACAAATAAACTCCCACATGCACATCATTCCTACCACTACTACAGCGGTAACCTATCATCATACACAAGCCAACAGCAATCGCAAACATACTCATACACTAATCAAACAGCTCCCTGTGCAGCCACACCCCGCAAACACACTTAACTGTGTCGAACACCTTGTAAACAGTGCTTATACCACAATCCCACCTTAGCAGCGCCCACAATTCACTACGCACTTGCAATTCATCACAGTCACAAGCCTAAAGCAACACAAAACCTAAAATATAAGATTCAATCTGGCAACACACCAACAAATAGTTATCTAGCGCACATACCACGTTAAAGGTCTTTGCAAGCAAAACCTAATACAAAGTCATGTACAAAACATGAAAATACAAGTTAAACACCACACTCCACAATCACCAATCCAAGGTATCATAGGCAAAACACCAACCTCAGGTACAGTACCCAACGTAAAACGAAACCCTCTAGCAAACTTTATGCCTATTTTATCACAGCATCTGTTACAATACTCAGCCACAATGCACAGCCTACACACGCAACCCAAACAGCATAATCGTACACCAACCAAAAACAACAGCAATCATCAAGCCTACTACACATAAAATCAGCACGCCTTAAGTTGTACACAAATCGCACAGAAGGTTACAAGTAATTAGTAATGAAAACGTTTCAACAAGTACCTTAGTAAATCAAATAACAATGTATCACAAAATATCAAATCCATAGCCAAATGTAATAACCAAAAAACAAAGAAATTGACCATGCTATTACAAATATAGTTTATATCATATACAGTAAAAACAGTAAATGAAAACTCCTGTACAACATATCTATAAACACCTATCTGCACCTTTACATATCTAATCACACAAACAACATAACACACGGCTTACAAAATCCTGCCATCAGCCCTACTAAAGTAGCTGAAACAGCTGTCACTAATTCAAGCACATATAACCTAAATACTACAACAACGCAGCTCAAGTGTCCGCAGCAATCATAAGTTACCAAATAATGTAATAAAGAACAACTCAGAAGCACATCCACAAAACACAAACCAATTTCTAAAGCACGCACCCCCAATACTGCAGCACCAATAATATAACCAACTTAACCCCTACCCACACACAATAAGCACAACCTAAGAAGTCAAACTAAAGCAGTAATCCATGTAACCTCACGACAAGCACAACCCAAAGCTGCAACTCCATTAGTTCAACCTCATCGTAATAATGGTATACCGTAAGCTGAACACAACCACAAAGATTCAACATACATAACGCAACTACACCCTCGTTGTTAAGTCACCTGCAAACCCCACTTACACAGTGCAAATCGCATAAATACACATTTAATACCCAACTACAGCACCCCACATCGTGTAAGCAGCCACAGTCGTATCAAACAATACCCAGATAAGCTAAAGAAGGTCACATAAAGCCGTAACATCGCAGGAATCTGTTAGCGTGTCGTATAACAAAACTACTGCTTCATACGCCCAAAACAAGTACAATCACAGCCTGCTCCGACAGAATAACAACCACTTCTAAGCAATTTAAATGGAATTACGAAACTTCTATTGCAGACCACAACCCCAACCACAAGCCTACACAAACGCAGTACAAATCACATTACGCAAGCGTAAGCAACCACCTCAAACCATGAATCTAATCACCGAAATAACGAAGGTAATACAAGCCTACTCCAAAGCATTCACTCACATACACAACGTGTGCTCTGCGAGCATCAAAAGAAACACTAACTGCCAGTGCACAATCTAAACAAAAACTCAAACCACTAAACAAATCAAACCTACATAATACATTATACAACAGGCGTACCACAACTACATGTACCCATTAAATACTAATAAATGCCAGCACACAACCATTGCGTAAAGCCACAAATTCATAAGATACACACCGCAAACATCACTAAGCCCAAAAAGTATCAATACACAATCTTTAACACAACTACCTATATCCCGCTTACAGCATCAAACAGGCGTGCACTAACCGTCTGCGTAACAAGCCTCTAGTCTACCATTCACAACGCTTATCAACACGTGCGATACAAGCATTCCACAGTATGGTTATCACAGCACAAAATAATCTAAACCCCAATTAGTGAAAGTTATTAAAATCCCGCACAGCAGTCCCACAACCTACAAGTCTTCAAAAGCACAGTTAGCAGTGCATCACCTGCACATAAACCCATGGTAAGCCTGTAACACTCACACTTCCCCAGGTGTAAAACACACAATACCACGGCGTATCCAAAATCACACTATAAGAACTAAAACACTATAACTCACAAAGCATGTTTCACTAACAACTATCAAACGCATCCAATATTAAGCCCACAAACCCAAAGTACTATGTAAGCCTAGTAAGCATCGCTAACACCAACTCAAAGCAAAGTAACGCAAGTCATCATCACAACCAAATCTATGGAAAACAGTAAACAACGCAGCTACACAATACCAACGCCAAAGTCACAACACAAACAGTACCCCAAACCCTAGCAATGCAGTGTCAATCAACCAAACAATAAACTCACCCAAACAAGTAAGTCAAATATAACATCCACCAACCTCAAGTCAAGCAAGCAAACAGTACCACCCTGTAAATAACGCATCCACAAACACCACTTTAATTCAAACACATATCAAAGAAGACCAACACTACCAACTCAAATCCGTATCGTGCAAATACAGTCCACATCCGACACATACGTAAGTCAACTGAACAAACCAACACCACACCAGTGGCTCCAACCTGATAACCAATAACACACTAAATCCGCGACTTCAGAGCTAACCATATCAAACAACATGGGCACACACTCTCAAGAAAACCTGGCCACAGCACAACTGCTAGCCCTTGATGTGTATGTCTAAATAGAGTATACCGAAACAACGAAATAAAGTAATCGAATTATAAAGATTAACTAAACGTCTATAACCATTACACGTCAACCAAATCTCACACCTGCAAAAGCCCGAAAACACACCATTCAAAGTGCCGCCCACACCGCAAAGTCGCAACAACCACCTGCATTCAAGCAGTTTCAAAAACACATACACATCCAAAACGCACTTCCAGCCAATAATAAAACCCTACAAGTAAATCCACAAATAATACGCAACAAGCTAAACTCTCACACTAACCACTAACATACTACAATATAACAATCAAACCACAACATTCACAGGCACTAAAGTCAAACACACAGCACATACTAAATATACGCAAAACAATCAAAACCAAATAAAGTCCATAAACTGTAAACTTAACGCGTAATCCAAATATAGAGTACACAATACATCACATACACCTATCAGCCCATGTAGTACAAAACATAACCTACTACGTGAAACAACCTGCACAAACTAACCCGTTGCAACCACCCAACGCACGCAGCATAATCGCAAACAAAACGCATCAAAACTGCACTATCCACAAAGTCTACAATTACACACATCTAACCATAAACTTGCAACCATACGTTAAATTCACAATCCTAGAACGCTTAGAAACAGAGCACTGCCCACTGTCATTAGTCAACAGCTATCATTAACCTAACAACGCACAACAGTATAATCTACATTGTATCCAGCACCACTCAACCTGCAAACCAACGCAAGCATAAACTAACTGCCCACATCCTAAACAACGTGAATCCACGTTAATTCACTCAAGCTCTAAACAGCATTGCAATATGAACGCTGCAAACACCAACTAGTAGCTATCGTTAAGTCACACAAAAACGCTTGTACGCCCAACGCGTCAACGGAACCCCCCCCGACTACCAGTAAGCGCACACAAAACTCCGGGAAATCATCCGCAACAGATCACCACGATCAACGCAAACCAAAACTATAGCACAGTTCGATACTACGTGTTGCCAAATTAACAATCTTCAAAGCGCCAACGCGCATCCACATAAAAGGAAACACAAACCAACCACCAAATAAAAAATTCAGAAACTAAAATCACAACCAACCCACTGTCACAACATCTACATTTACAAGCAATCACAAAATTCACACCACACCAAAGGAACACCAACAATCACGGTGCACCATTCCACCACAAATTTAAACCACCGTCGAAAATCAGATAAAATAAGACGTCTAATGGAACCCAGAACCATTATACCGTCAACACAAGTCACAAGTACACCCAAACTAACCTGTAACGCTATTCAAAATTTCCGACAGCTAAAACAAATCACATAATCAAACAAACACTAAGTACCCACGCCCATCAATCACCCAAGTAACCACAAACTTGGCGCGCTCAAACAAACTCGTGGCCACAAACCCCAAGCAGCTCCGCATTGCACGCATCATTTAACTGGCAAATCTGCGCTCGTAAAACCCTCCCTTCATCCACTATCAATATACCCTGGCGTAGAAATCTTCAGTCGGCTAAATCAACACTCAAGGTTAACATCACAATACCAACCATACGCGCACCAGCAATAGTAAAAACAACATCAACCTATCAGCTAAACTAACCCGAAAGTGCATGCAAAATTCCGAATCAAGTAAAACTCGTCAAATTCTCACAACCGTAATCCAACCTAGCACTTAAAATGCACCACCCAGAAAACTCAATGATCAAACCTCAGACACTAGAAGTACATGCACCCATCACACGCGTTCAAACAACACATACCAACTTAATAAACCACATAACCAGTATCACCACTGCCACCAGTATTCCACAACAATCCATAGGGTACCAGTGGTTTCAAACACGCAAAGCCTTACGGCAAATCCACAAAACACAGCATCAAAACATACGAAACACGCAAATCAAGCATCATCACCAGTTAACCCTCACAAACTTCAGCTCACATCATAAAGAGACACCCAAACACCTGCTCAGCACAAACTAAATCACAAGCCTAACACAAAATGCACATCGAAATCCACAACTCCTCCAAATATAATAACATCAAACCCTAACCCAAACCTCCTAGCAAATAACCACAGCATAATATTCAATCCCCTCTAAATCAACACAGCTTTCCACCCAAACGCAAGCTCCCCTATCAGCATCCCAAACACAAGCAGCTGCATAAATACGAAACAACACTTCAGCATGCAGACAACCAAAGTACTCAAGCAATTGCAAGTTACGGAAACCTCAATACCCATTGGAACTTTGCACTGCACCCCAGTCCTACAGCAGCATTTACCAGCCACATACAAAGCCACAAAACACATATTCTTAACACTTTAATATTGCCCTCTGACAAACATACTATATTATATCAACCCTCCACCCGTCAAGTTTCTCAAGGCAATTTTCAAATCCAGTATTAAGTTCCTACACCCCATGTCGGCATCCAGCACTCAAGCAGTCAAACACCCATACCCACAATTCCCCTCTGGGGTACCCCAAAGTTACCAAACCCACGATTCAACGCAAATCTGAATCAGAACACCATGAGTCATAGGCAATCCTTGCAAGAACAACTTCATTGCCATCGTAACAACCCTAAAATAACCGCAACACCAGCTCTCAAAAGGCAACAAATAGACATGTCCACAACGTAAGCATTATTAGGACACAGCAGCATGCTATAAAACAACACAAAACTCGATATCAGGCAAACGCAAACCCCAGGATATAGAGGTACAACC